>ML788533.1:828044-844611 GCA_009831015.1 Picea engelmannii | reverse complement strand
ATAAAAACTTGAACAAACATCATTTACCTTATTCAACAAAAACCAAAAAGATGATTCAAAACTTTGTTTAAGTGTTCTAAAAAACCACCATGTATCGATATCGATCCTCCGATTAAGCCTATGGAACAGAGGGAAGAAATAAATAAAGAAAAGAATATAACTGCAATCAGTAATAGAAATGATTTGAAATCCCTATCCTCGAGCTTATATCTCTTTGTTCATTTGATGGATTGTGTTAAATGTGTTTAGCTGAAATCCTATTTATACAATTTGGCGAGAAAGAAAACCATATAACGTGTCATTTCACTTTTTCCGACAGAAGGAATTCGGTCGACAGTCTTTCGGCCGAAAGAAGTTTTTTTCGGCTGAAAGAATTAGTTTTTCAGCTGAAAGACTTGGAAACCATTCAGTTTTGACGGTTTCCGTTAGATTTTAGTCTTTCAGCTGAAACATTATTTTTTCGGCCGAAATATTATTTCGGCCGAAGAAAGGAAATTGGAACTAAAAACTAAAACTAGAGAATTGCCACAAGCATAACTAAACTTCAGAAGTTGCGGACTCCTTCAAACATTGAGAATTTGGTTTCGAAAATGACACCAGCATTTCCAAAATTGAATCTACTTTCAATTCTTATAATTTGTTTTCATTTTCTTTATTTTTATCTAATTTTATTTAATTTTTAAAAAAAATCACTACATAATATTTCTAGCAGACATTATGATTCGGTGAAATGAAATATTGGTATCTTTAAAAATATACAGTGAAAAATTCAGAAAAAAATATATTCATAATCCTTAAACTATTCTTTTCAAAAGGGTATATTTAGATTTTAGTTTTAAGCAAAAATTAAGATAGATACAACATGTAAAAACATATGTGTTTAAAATCTGCAACACTTTCAGCTTAGTCAACTTAAAAGAATTCTAGAAATTCTAATATTCATCTCTTAAATTCAAAATAATAGTCATAATAAAATAGAGTCTCTCTAGATTGTTGCAGTATATTTTGTTTCTTAGAAACATAAGTTTAATAATAGATACATTGTTGTAGAAATAAATAATTCATTATCATTCATTTCATGTTTAAGGAACATACTATTAAACAATTGTCAAATTGACATATCAAATCATGATAAAAAAAAATTGAAAATAGTCATTGGAAAGATAACACAATTCTTCACAAGTTTTGTTTTTACTGTAAAGTGAAATTCTTAATAAAACAAATACTTTTGTATGTCGGAAGTTGAATAACTTGTGAAAATACAGTTTTTTTTCACATAAAACAAGCAAAAGTGTAACCCATCTTCATAATTTCACCCAACATCTAATTGGTGTAACTTCCAATGGTACTTTGTAGATAAAGCAATTAAAAATATGATAGTATTCAATTTAGCTACTAGTGCAAATGATTCAACATAATCAATACCTTATGTTTGTGAATACCCCTTTGCAACCAATCTAGCCTTAGATTTGTCTATACTACCATCTGATTTAAACTTGGGTTTGTATATCCATTTTCATCCAATGAGATTTTTATGTTTAGGCAATTCAGTCAATTCCCAAGTATTATTTTTCATTATAGACTCATATTCTTCGTCCATTGCATTTTTCCATTCATCATGTTCATTGGCTTCATTAAAAATCATGGTTTCTATGACATTTGAAATGATACTCATTAGGGCATAGTCTTTATACCTCTCAGGGAGCTGAACCTGTCATGAAGATCTTCTCAACTAATTATCTTCCTCCCCACTTTGTGAAGATCTGTCTTCGCCTCTAGGTGAACTGTGATTGTTTGAAGTGTCCATATCACTGAGTCCTTCTTGTTGTTGTGCTGGTTGTGTAACGAACCTCATCGTTACAACAACAACTCTGTAACAGGTGCAATTTATTTATTTATTTGGGTAAGGCGTGTGCGCGCGTGTAAGGAGGAAGAAAACACACTTGACTCTACGTCGCCACCTGACGACTGACAAGACGCAACCACGATGATCACAACAAGAGAACACCAGGCACACAACCAGTAACTACAAGCATATAAACGACATAGACATAAGGAAGAATCCATAACAGTAGATTTTACTAATTTTGCACAGGAAAGCAGGGCGTTTAATCTTAGTCCTCTGCTCCGGAGAGAGAGAAGGTTAGATAGGCTCCTAGCCAACTGCTCAGGTAGAAACTAGTAACCCGACTACGAACAAGACACAAGAAAGACGAACACAACAAGACGACATACCACATACCACAATAACAACAAGCAATAAACGCCCCTAGACCTAAGGTGTACAACTAGCAACTGTAAGCAAGAAACGACACAAGGTGTTATGTATAGTACAGTCACAGATGGAAGAATTCATAGTAGTAGAGTTTACTATTTCTGCACAGAAAAGCAGGGCGTTTAATCTTAGTCCTCTGCTCCGGAGAGAGAGAAGGTCAGATAGGCTCCTAGTTGACTGCTCAGGCAGAAACTAGTAATCTCTGTCAGGTGTGTCGCAAGAGTGGAAACCCTGCCTTTAAAGGGCCCGAGACTCTTGATACAGCATGAGATTCTATACACAGGAACAATCACACACATACTTATATACTGAGGCTACAAGGAGGTGTCTACAACCCACCCGACATAAGCAGACCAAGCAATGCAAGCCAACCAAGTACAACAAATCAACGAACAACCACTACCTCTATGGAAGACGCAAGCCAGAAGGACTCTGACATAGACCAACCACTGTTGAGACTCCAAGATATTAAGTACAGACCCATTACTCCATTTGATTTCCATTAATGACGAGTTACCATCCCAGTCTTAAATAATGTAAATTAATTACAATTCCCCATTTACTGAAGCTTAAACAATGATTTCCCTTAGATTTAAGGACTCTACATTACTAACTCAAATGTCTATTGTGCTTAATTGAAGGACATTTCAATTATTGAAAATTTCAATACGATTTCGTAACAATGACGACCTTACATTTATGTCAGGACAACCTTATTACATTATATAATACAAAAACCTTGCCGTCATTAACCTGCACCTTACATCATAAATGTTATCAATGACAAGAAGGCTGCCATGGCATTACTATACTTGATACGTCCTTACAATTCATATGATAAAAGCATAGCAACAAAACAACTAGACTGTAATAATCTTACCATACATGCTACCATCCATATATTGATATTACAAGCCTTGCAGTTAAACTAATTATTAGTGCAATTTAACAGCATTGTAGTTATATAATAATTAATTAAATAACAAATAATGAACAATTGAACAACCATTATCATTTCAACGATAAATTATAATGCAAATTTATCCACACATTTTACAATAACTCACATATTGCACTAATAAGAGAATGCAGTAAAGTGCCTTGCCATTTCACATTATTATAATAACTTAGTAACTTAAAATGACCACCACATTGAATTGATACGCTTCTAACCCTATCATTACCTTTTAATTCACTTTCCAAGGTCATTACTCTTACATGATAGAAAAATACATCACAATGACATTACCTTTACAAATCTACATCTACGTTCTAATTCATAACAGTCTCCTTCTTTACCTGTCTACTTCAACGAATTCCTTCTTTATTAATTTAAAAGAAATAAATCCTTTCTTTAAAAAAAAGGGCAGGATTTTTAGCAAAAAGGTTTAGTGATTAAGTTCCAACTGCACAAGTGTCAAAATAGTAAAAGTATAAACGTTTCTGACTTGAAGGAACTAACAAGGCGAGTGTCCCACGATAGTCGAATGGTTTCTATGTCAAGGAAAAATCATGCGCACTGGCTACACAGTTTTTATTATTGAAGAAAATGATTTATGGAAATTCCAAGGGTTACCGAAGACAGGTAACTAAAGATATAGGTGATTCATTAGCTGGCGAGTATCATCCATAAATTCGCCTGAAAATAGCAAGTGTAAAAGACTTCAGAGCTGTCTAGCTCCCACGCAAAAGGTTTGCTGTCAGAAAGGTAAGAAAGGGAAGGCACAGGTGACCGGCCGAGGTTCAGGGAGAATCACCATGCAGCAGGGAGCAGCAGGCTGCAATCAAGGGCCAACTCGCCCGAGAAATTAACGTGCCAGGAAGATCACGCAAAGGCTCAGACAACTGGATACGCAGAGATAAAAAAAAAACTAGAACGTCGATGCCACAAAAAAATCTTAGGGTTAGAGCGATTCAGTGAAGGAACCATATGACTGTTCCCAACTCTACGTGTAGAGGGGAGGCGCAGACTGATTGTTGGCACGACCCGTGGGGAGAGTGTATCTGCCAGCAATCGAGCAACATAACCAAGGTCGAGGCGAAGTTATCAGGAGGGTTTGCAGAGGTGACTGGCGTGAGAAACAAACAAGGAAACCCCCCAATCAGAGCACCTCATTTCCCTTCTTCTTGAAGACGCTAGGGCTCCACGAATCAGTTAAAGGATGAAGACAACGATGCTTCTAGGTTTCCCTGCTACTTGTCATAAGGAGCTGAGTGTGAAGACTCATAAACAGAGGGCTGGAAAAAGGCGTTGTTTTCCGTTCAAGCTAATCTGACTTCTGTGTTAAAGGATAAAACCCTTAAAGTGGTAATGAAGCTTGTGTTAGCTTATACTTTACTTTAACAAATAGCAAAAGGGATCTCAGAGCATAGGTTACTCTGCACCAGAGCGTGCAACACAATTCCCTCTCATAACTAAGTAACTCTCTTACCCGCCAGACCCATCCAGGTTAGGCCAAAAACTTCAGGTTCGATGGAACGAACTGCAACTATGGGACAACGTTCATCGCAAAAAAAATACCCAAATTCCTAAAGGGTCGAAGTTGATTGTTTAATGCAATTCGAAAATTGTTGAATATTCCAAATCCAGCATACATCTATTGCATCTATTTACCCAACAACCCTATCTGTAATTTATTTCAAATTTAGAAGTCCATAAGCAATCGCAATGGATTAGTTCGGTTCAGCGTCCTTACTTTCTTTATCTAATTTAAATTGGCAGAGGTAACACATACAGTTAATTAATTTAATTCACTCTTTTTATACCTTGCACCACAATACTTTGGAAAATAAGACAAGTCCATCTAACAGAACCACGCATATTGAAGCCAATCACTGTTCACATCTCCAGATGCCAATGTAAATGGCGGATAGCCAAGGATAAATTAATAATACAGCGAACTGAAAATTCCAGAAAATAAATTCTTCCATTCTAAAAGCAAACACCCAACCTTCAGCCACGAAACAACTTCAATTAAATTCAGACGGGCCTTAACTAGTTATCCAATTTATTTATAAATCAGCAAGCCAACTAAGCTTAAATCTTGAGCAATCTACTCTGCAAAAATTAAAGGGCGTACCGTTGCCTTTTTCCTGCTTCGGATGCTGTCCCGCGCTCCGTGCCGCTCCCTCTCGCCGACCATAGGGACCTCACCGGTACCTCCCAGCCAATCGCTAGGGGTACTCTGCTTCCCCCTTAGCCCCCCGAGCCGCAAAGGGGCCACACAATTTCCAGAATATACGTCTAGCTTTTCAGCTCGCCTCGCAAGGTTGAGCTACCACTCTAATCCGAGCTGACAAAAACCCAACTACTCACAAGCAATCAGTCGAGCCACAATCCGGCAGCGTAATGTTATGCTAACCGTTCATCCCCCTCTTCCTCATCTTCCCCTTCTTTTATAGAATTTGAGACCCACCAACTTTCCCTAAATCACTATTAATTTAAGTTTTAAAGACAATCCTCAAAAATTTCTCTGTCGTCCAAGTGTCACTCATCCCACACGTTTCTCCAAAATTATTTTCTTTAAAAATTTTAAAAGACTCATTTCCCTCACCCACCTAGAGTCGCTCCTAAAATTACTCCTACGTGTTCCTAGATCCCCTTACATGCTTTTAATAACTTTCCCTAAAATGAAGTTTCTAAATTTAGTTCATTTTAGTAAGTCCTTAATTGCTGATTCATTTTTGCTTTTTACCCTATGTCCCCTACTTTCCTTTATTAAGTTTCCTTTATTACAAGTTTCCTTATTTCTATTATTTGTTTCTTTCCCTTTTTTTTTCTAAAGTCCAAAAAGATAATGCGCTTATTAATCTTTTCATTATATTTCTAAAATCCTAACTTTTATACTTCCACACTTTATTAATTTTATTTCTTCTTTACAATTTAAAAACCATGGGTTTCAATTAATTTATCTCCCTCATTACTTTACACACCCCCCCCCCCTTAATTTAAGAAGACTTTAACTAAGACTTAGGAGGGTTTTGGTTAGCATCCTTATGTTTATTTTTATTTTTTTGTAGGGTCCTTTCTTAAGGCTAAACAAATTTTATCTTAGAGATGTTTTAAATTTAGGTTTAGATTTGAACTGGGCGACAATTTATTAGGGGAGTCGTTTTGAGAATTTCTTAAGGCGTTAAGGTCTTAGGGTCATCTAGGTTGTCTCATCATCATCATCAATGCGACGTTCCCTTCAGGACGCACTACGTGCTCCAAGGGTGCCACTCACCTCGTTTGCTTCGGTTGTGCGACGTGCCCTTCAGGATGCACCACGTGCTCCAAGGGTGCCACTCGCCAACTTGTGCTTCTTTTGCGCGACGTGCCCTTCAGGATGCACTACGTGCTCCAAGGGTACCACTCGCCGACTTGACTGATTGGTAGACATCTATAACCCCTGGAGTCAACACTCCGCCAGGTGTACTTGTGGGAGACTAAGGGCTCTAAGGAATAAGGCCCCCACCTTATTGCGCGCCCCTTAGAATCATCGTGAGCTAGTGTCGCAGTCTTCCCTCACAACATCGTGGATCCTCTCGAACTAGGTAATCGTTAACCTACAGTTCGAGCCACGGCGGGAGTGCTAGTAGGCTGTGGCAGGGATGTTGTCCACACCTCTCCCTCAACCTCTCTGGAAATCGTGTGTGGCCCCTTTACTCCATATGTGAGTCTGGTCGGCAAGCTTTCGTCAGCCTGCATCATCAACCATCATGTCAGAACATGTCAACAACATATCATCAAATAAATAAAATATCATGGTAAATAAATCAACCCAAATAGCACACTCCTTGACTCAATCCGGAGTCCAAGGGGTTCCACCGATGCCTCTGCATCCTCTAGGTCAAAAAACCCTGCACACTCAATAAAACTGAGTCAATAGCACCTGTTTATATCAAAGAAGTAGAACATCATGTCATCTATCATAACGCATCATTATCAAGGATAAATGTTTTATCATCATAAAAATCCAGATCACTTGCGAGCAAGTGTCCTCAAAGAATAAGTTTTCCAAGTGCGTCAGAGCGGGATGTTACAGGTTGTTGTTGCAATTTTGGTTTTTGTTGCTCCTGCTCTTCTTTGACTCATTCATCAAGAAGTATATGCCATTCCTCATGACTGTTGTCGTCATTATTTCCTGTTTCCTTCTCATGGAAAAGTACATCTCTACTCGCAAATACTTTGTGAGTAGAAGGATCAAACAATTTGTATGCTTTGAATTCAGAACAATACCCTATGAAAATACATTTAATGGCTTTAGCATCTAATTTCTTCCTATTCTCCTTTGGAGTATGTGAAAAAGCCTTACACCCAAATACTCTCAAATTATGAACTGCAGGTTTGGAACCATACAAGGCTTCGAAAGGAGTAACATTATCAAGACACCTTGTTGGACTTCTGTTCTTTAAATAAACTGCAGTATTTATAACTTCATCCCAAAATGCATTCGAGAGATTCTTACCTTTCATCATACTGCATGCACACTCTACTAGAGTTATGTTTTTCCTTTCAGCAACTTCATTATGCTGTGGAGTGTGAGGTCCTATAAACTGTTGTATTATTCCATGATCTTTGCAATATTTGATGAAGTCCTCTGATTTATACTCTCCCCCTTGATCTAAACGGAGGATTTTGATGGATTTTCCTGTCTGCTTTTCCACCATGGCTCTAAATTCCTTAAAGTACTTGAAAACATCACTTTTTCTTATAAGGAAATAAACCCATGTGTATCTCATGAAATCATCAATAAATAACAGAAAGTAAAATGCACCTTCTAAATACCTAGTCTACATAGGCCCGCAAACATCAGTATGCACAATATCTAACAAATCTCTCTTTTTCCTATCAGGATTAGAGGGGAATTCATCTCTGTGCATATTTCTTAATGCACATCCTTCACAAGCAATATTCTCATTCTTTAACATGGGAAGTCATTCTACCATATTATGTTTCTGTAGTAACAATAAATCAAGATGATCAATGTGTCCATACCTTTGATGTCAAAGACTCTCTGTTGGCATAGTTGCAGAAGTCGGTGCATGATGTTCTTTGCTAGTAACATCAAGTTTGTATAGGCCTCCTGCTCTGACTCCCGTTGCAACAATTTTGAATTGGCCCAGCAGATCCTTCACTATGCAATAATTCTTGAAGAATTCAACCTTCAAGTTCTGATCTGTAATGGTGGACATAGAGAAAAAATATTTTTTTATCCCTGACACATACACCACATTGCGAATGTGACGAACAATACCATTCAACAATTTCAAATGAATGTCTTTATATCCCTTGATCTGATCAGTGCGGTCATCTCCAAGATATATGTTGGATCCATTCTCTGTTTCTTTAAAATTAGTGTACCACAACTTATTACATGTCATATGTACTGATGCTTCAAAATCCACAAACCAGGCATCACTATCATCTGCTTCAACAGATAAAGCAACACTGGACACAAACAATCTAATATCTCGTAAATCAAAATTCAGGGGTTCATGAATATCATCACTAGCAATAAACATTCTAAGATCATGATTTGAATATTCTTCTGCATAATGACCTGTATGAATTATAGGTTTATTCCTAGCCTCATCACTCTTCTTCTTATGCTGGTATTTAATGAGATGTACAGGTCGACCATAATAAAAACAACTCTTTGACTCATTCCTGTTAGATTGCGTACCTTGATTCGGCCTTGGAGATTGTGTTCTCTGCGATGAACAACCTCCTCTGCCTCTTTCTCCTAATCTCCCTCTCGAGGATCTCTTATATGACCATGGTGCCAAATATGTATTCTAAGGATTTAGATTCCCCTGCCTCTCTTCCTTTTGCAAGAAAATTCCTGACAATTCTTCAAAAGTAGGAGGTTTCTCCCTTGTTGCGAGACCTATTATGAACATCTAATAATATTCTAGCATACCATTTAAGGTAATAGTGACAAGATCAATGCTGGAAATTGTTTCCTCTATGTTTCCTAGATTGTCTTTCACCTCTTTTATTCGACCCAAAAATGAACTAACATATTCATTTCCATCCATCTTAATGCCTAGCAATTTAGTTTTCAGGAATAGAATACAATTTTTGTTTCTAGTTTCATATAAAGATTTAAGTGTTGTCCATGTTTCAACAAGAGCGTTAGCTTCTCTAATATGTGGAATTATGCTATCCTTAACAGACATACGCAACAATAACTTGGCCTTGTTTTCGTACTTCTCCCAATCTTGGATCTGTGTTGTTGTTGCACTGACAGCTGCATCAGGTTTCGCTTCAGTTTATTTCGCAATAGTCCAGACACCATAGCCCTCAATCAGGGTGTGCATTTTGAATTTTCAGTTAATGAAATTCGATCCATCTAATTTGTTGGATTCGTTGAGATAGGTCTTTTCCAGCGGATTCGCCATCTCTGCAAGTGTCTTCTCGTTCAATCAGACAATAGATCCTTATATCACCAAACACAGTTAAATCATGAAGGTGGTGAATCACCAAGAATATCAAACTTTCATCAAGTGCTTGAGCAGTCCGTCGCTTTGCCTTCAGATCCACCGATCTGATTCTAACTAGGATCCCAACTTTCTTAAAGGAACAAATATAAGAAACCTTCCACAACAGATGAAAACCCTACATGATTTGGTGTGTATATGGTCACACCAACAAATGAAACAAATGCTTGATTTCTTAGGCTTCAATTATGAAAAACAAAAAACGTATTCACATCTTCCACGCAAGTACAACCACTGGAGAAATGCAAGCACCAAAATTCACCAGATCCGATTTTCTCCCAAACTTTAACTCACTTTTTAACTCAAAAATGTTCTGGAAACTCTGATAAAACTTTTACCTCCCTCACAAATCAACCTCACGCTGCAAAAACCACACAGCAAAAGAACTCACGCTCCAGTTTTGATTCACAGACATCAACCTCACGCATCCAATCTTGACATCCGCATTGAAGAGATGGCTCTCAAACTTTGTTTTTCAATTTTTCCACAAGCTCAGGCTTCCCGACTCGCGCCTTCCAAAGAAAAACGAAAGTTTCACAGTTTGCTCACTGCTCACACAACACCCTTCAAGGATCATATAATGGGCGATTTCAGATCGGCACTCACAACCTCCTACAACCCTCACTCGCCCACAGCATGCAAAAACGGATAAGTTTTCCCTCCACCCGTCCTCACGCATAACAGAAAGGGGGACTCCAACATGCAGAACGGATAGAGCCTACACGTGCACGTGGAAAAATGGTTGGCGCTCCTCGAAGGAATGAAGGGGAGAGCTAGCGCACCTATGCTATGGAAGTGGGGGCACTGCAGCGTTGAGCGAGAGTGTGAGCTCGAGCGTGAGTGCCCTAGAGCTCTTAGACGTGTACAAAGGGAGCGCGAGGGAGCTGATTTCAGGAGCGTGAGGGAGCTGATTTCTTTGAATTCCGTAAGTGCGAGAGAGATCGACGCTCCTCTCACACTGCGTGGGGAGTGCTTGGCGCTCTACTCAAATTGGATCTCCAATCTTTCTCTGATACCAACTTAGAAGTATGAGAAAAACATACTAGTGAGGCTACACTCACAATCTCATATTATTGAATGAGAACATATTACATCATAATATAGAACTCCAGTCTAGTTAGGCGGTTACAACAATCAATAGAAAAATAGGATCTACATTAAACAAAAGTAGAGTTTAGGTAACTATCTAATGCTCCATTATTTCCAAGTCTGTACATTGTCAGTTGTCCTCGCGATTGTCTTGTCCCTCTATACTATACTAGTTACTTAGAATTTCTTCTTTTGTTTCTTATCTTTTTTATTTGCTCAAACCTATTTAACTTAGTTCTTTTCCCTTAATCAATATACTCGACACTTTGGGCTCTACACTTTCTTGTTCACAATTCTCTCTTATTATGTTCTTTGTTTCTCATTTTATCAATTAAGAGGGTGAGGCTTGGATTCTTTTACAAAGAATGCTCCATTCCTCAACAAATTTAATTTGCATATGATTTGGCTCCCATACGTCCGACTATCTTCGACATGTTCTCGCTGGCTGCAGTAAGGCACTCGTTTTTTATTATGAATCCATGAGAAGGTACACGAGACTTCAATACTATGGTCGCTCCCTTGATATCAGTATCTAGCCAGTGAGTATTCACACATACCAGCTCGAATCGGTGCTAAATATCCTAGGCACTGCATTAAACAATTATGGAGTTGAAGGAACAATTCAATGGGGGGAATTGTTATTGAGCGTTGTCAACATGCTTATATTCGAGGGCGTCAGTTTGAAACTACTGTCAACGGAGCAGTTGCCCAAACGACATCCCGAGTAAGGGGTCAAAGTGGTATTACCAAGAGAATGAATGGGACCTTTGGACGCCCTGACTATGAGCATGTTGTGTCATTATACAAAACAGTTCCATTGTTTGAAAAATTTTGTCGAAATCACGTTAAAAAGAATAAGTCAATGGAAACCCGATGCAGATGCAGATGCAATTTAGGTTTTCCTTGGCAGTTTTGCTCCAAGAAAGGTAATAGTGGAGATTATGGAGCGATGAAATCACTGGTCTGGTTACAATGACTATGAATTCTATGGGCAAGAAGGAGCATGTTTGGGCAATGGCCAACCTAGAGAAATCCGAGACCTGGAAAACAGATGATTTTCGATAAGTTATGCCACTGGATGCAAGTTTTGGAGCATTACATGGCCTATCACTGTCATTCATTGATCACCTGGAAACCCGATTGTCACCATATAGTTCGGACATTTATTTACAGGCCACCTTAGTGTTTGGAGAATAATACTGGATGTGCCCTCTATACTATCATGTCCTTATGACAAGAGATTGTTTTAACGGTGTTGCGTGCTGGAAATAACTTCTCTCGTGAAATTTTAGGTAAACCGAAATCTCTCAAGGAATACCTTCAAGGTTTTGGCCAAATAAAAGGGGTTTTCACCACCATGACAACTATAATATAACAGTTGGGCATTTTAGCGAGCGTGCATTTCTGAAATCATCTTGAAACCTGGTCATAAATCTGGAGAGTCTGCCTCTGCACGGAAACGAAAACCTCCGAGAACCCATATCGGGCCGGGGAAAAAGAGGAAAAGGTAGGACTCTTTTGGGAATCCATGGGAGCTCTAATCCGCTATAATCCGCGAAGTGAAGTCTACGTGAAGATATATACGTTCAATCATTACCCCACCATCCCGACAAAGAGTGAGTTAGGTGCACGGATGGATGAATGTAATCTGATGCTGATGCTTATACTTATGCTGCCCGGCAAATGGGACCAAATGGAGAATTTCCAGGTGGCGTCAAGAGCATGTATCCGGAGGGCGCCGGTAATTAGGGCGAACTCCCTTGTGTACCCAGAACGGAGTCAACGAATGGAGCCCCGCCCCGCCCGGCTCATCAAGTGGCGCTCTGTGCGAATTGATTTGGTCACGATAGCTCTCCTCCGTCCGTAAGGCAGAGACACTCGCACCCGCCCACGCGGCCGCCTTCCGTTAATTGGGTGGGAAGGGAGACACGCGCAGGTTTACGCAGGTTCTTGCCGACCCTCTTCTGACCGATAGCGCTTCTCACTGACCTGACGCCCTTGCTTATGGTGGGAACCGAGGGCTAGCTGGCTCAGGTGCTTAGTTTGCTTTTGGTCCAACTGCTGCATCAACTACTACCCATGCTTATGGCTTTTGACTTTATGTGCTTTGAGAAACTTATACTGGTAGTGGTGCTGGTACCTATACCCTTGCTTCTGCATGCCTAAGCTACTGGTTATTAAGCTGCTATAGGTAGTTCTGGGTCCACCTCTGCTATTGTTGTTTTTTCCGCTTGTTGCGCGAAGTCTCCCGGGTGCTTGTTTGTTTATGCTGCTAGCTTGGGTGCCCTACTTCCGCTCTAATAAAAAGGATTAGCGGATATATGAGATGAGGAGGCATACTGTGCTTACCGATGATGGTGGTGGACCAACTGGATCAATGGCCTCTTCTTCTACATGTTCTGAATAAACCTTGGCAGGCTATCACTTAGTGAATTGCCCACTAAAGTTCCTATGCTTCGATTTGATCCCTGCCTTCTCACGTTGGGATCAAATTTAGATTTAAGGATGCAAATTTATATTAAAATGTAGAAATTTACTTAATATGCAAATGTAAAATGTTTGAAGATAATTTTGTGAAAATATTCAAATTTGTAAGGATTTTATATAGTTTTTATAAAAATTTGGTGATTTTTGATAAATTGTGAAGCAAGAAATGCAGAGAGAAAAGAACAAAGTAGAAAACAATATTCGGTATATTGAGAATGTAAGGGGAAAGTACAATTAGAAGAGTTAATGAAGAACTAATGTGCAAAAGGAAATGATCTGAAATCGGATCCAGAAGCCTGACAAGGCTTGAAAAATGCTCAAAAATGAAAGTGCTCGGAATGCGACGAAACCTATGCCATTGTATCTGTCTCGTCTTCTTGATTCCAGTGGTATATTTACTTTGTCAAACGGGTTCTGTATGGAGAGGATATCACATTCTATCTGAAAAGTCAAACAGGCAAAAAAATTGTTGACTGTGCAGTCCATACAGTCCGTACGGACGCTGACGTGGCATGTCCGTACGCTGACGTGGCAACTCCAGGAACTGACATGTGGCAGGCAGATTTGGACATTCGAGCATATAGTTGGACCTATCTTGAGGTGACACGTGTCACCTCTGTAAGGGTGACACGTGGCACGGGTGACGTCAGCAGCTGACGTGGCAGGCTGACAGGGCGGACACGCAGACTGACAGGTGGCAGTATGGCAGGTTGACATGGCCGTACGGTTCTGGCGCATGGGCCAATCGACAGTTGACATGTGTCATGTTTTGGTTGGTTGTAGAGGTGCCACGTGGCCCAGTCAAGGACTGTCACGTGGCACCCCGCAATTGGTTCATTGGTTATATAAAAGTTGGTTATGTCACCGGGGATCGAACCCGCGACCTCCCGGGTGAGCAGTGGACTGGCGGGGTTGGGCTAACCACCCGCCCCCATGGTGGTTCTTGTTATCCATGTGGTGTATAATATATTTAAAGTTGCTTCAAGTGTTAAGCTGCGGGGGAAAGGGGCCGGGGCTTAGCCCCAGCCCTCGACGTATTACCTTATGACAACACCATGTAACTATTACCTTATAGCATATGTGTGGGGCGGTTGTAATAGTAGGCCAGTGGGCTTATGTATATGTCACGGGACCTGGAGTTTAGTGATATAAGGGGCCAGCGCTTGGCCCTTTGGGCTAGTGCTTGGCCTTATTACAAGCATATGACCGTTCCAAAGGTGCGCGTGCCCAGGGCTTAGCGGCTTATGCCCTATTATAACTATAAAGTGGGTTTTTATAACCAATTTTGGGTTTTATTATTAATTAAACCTATTTTTAATGTATTTTCTCCATTTTTGGGAGTTATTGGGCAGTTTTTGAGCCTAATTTTTAGGAGGAAGTTGGAGGTGAACAACCAACTTCCCAGCCTTATAACCCAGGCCTGTTTGAGGCCATAGGGGGGCATTCAGAGCAGAATTATGTTGAGGAGAAGCCAAGCCAAAGCCATTTTGAGGCAGAGAAGCTCTTGAGGAGGAGACGTTGTCGGACCATTTATGGGAGCTTCGGACATCCATTTTGCGTGTTGTTTTCTTTGCATGGTTCTAGAGATCTGGAAGAACATGACCAGATCAGTCTTGTATCCATTTGGCATTGCAGCGATGTACTTTTGAGCTTTTGAGAAGAAATAAAGAAGCCTCCCCCACAGAGAAAAGGCTCGGAGACGTAGGCAAAGTTGTGTCGAACTCCGTTATCAATTTGCGTGTTATGGTTTGTTGTTTATTCTTTCATTTCAGATCTGCAAATGTATATATGGTTTTCATAATTCCTCTTCTTTCCTAATTCTTTCACTAAGTTTCTCAAATGGTTAATTAACGCATGCAAAATTAAAACTCAACCATAAGTCATTAAAAGATCCGACGGATAAAGTGGTATCAGAGCTAGTTGACGTTTGGATTTGAGTTTTGCATGTTAACCAGGGAAAAGCTACAGCGTGGTGAAGGCGAGCCTGTTGCAGAGAATCCATTAATTGGATTGAGAAAAAGAGCTTCTCACAGCGAGAAGATGGCATCAGAAGAAGGGATTTCTCAAGATGAGAAAGAGTTCCAGAAAACATTCCTTGCCATGTTGGAGATGGTGAAAGTTTTGTACGAAGATTACTTGGAACGGAAACGACCAGTTTTGGGTGATTCTTCAAAGGGAAAAAGTGAAGAGGAAGAGGACCATCCTTAGATTCATCCTTCACCTCCATCAACACCTTCTTCTTCTCCTTCTGCTTCTTCAAGTTCAAGTTCTAAATCTAGTGGAAAGAAAAATGTTTATAAGCATAAAAATGAAATTCCATTGTTAAAACTTGATGTAAAATTTGAGTTGCCCATATATGATGGTGAAGTAAATGCAGAAAAACTTGATAATTGGATCAGGCAGATGGAGCTATACTGCAGTGTGCAACAAATCAAGGATGAGGCCACACAAATCAAGTTGGCATCTTTGAGACTTGCAGGTACAGCTCTTATCTGGTGGCAAAGCAAGCTGCAAAAAGGAACACAAAATGTGGGTAATGTATTTCCATCAAAGAAGGATTTCATTTCTGCACTTAGGAAACAATTCTATCCTTTGGGTTATAAAGAAAAATCACTAATTGAATGACAATCTTTAAAAGTAAGAAAAGGACAAACAGTGCAAGAATACACCGATGGATTTAGAAAAAAGGCATTAATGTTAGATATTCCTTTGCAAGCACAAGAAACCCTTATGAAGTATATAGGAGGTTTGCCTGCGCATATTAGAAACATTGTTTTCATGTTTGGACCCACTAACCTTGATGAGGTTTCTATTCAAGCTACGTATATTGAGGCAGGGAAAGCAGGTGTGTCAGGGGAATCGTCGTCTTCGTGGAAAGAGGACAAGAGGAAAAGGCATGGCAATGGAAAGAATGCAAATGCAGTGACAAAGAAGGAAGGAAAGCCCTCTTGCAAGCATTGCAAGAAAGAGGGACATGATGAGGACAAATGTTGGCAGTTGCATCCCGAGAAGAGGCCAAAGTGGTTCAAAGAAAAGAAGAGAATGCAAACAGTGGCAATGACATCAAAACCCACAGACATGGGATCCAATTCAGGTGATGAGTCAAAGATCTCATTGGTTGGTATGACAGGTAAAAATGGTGAAGATATTGATTGTAGAAATAAGTTGTTTCATATAAGGGTAATCATGTGACACACTAAGATAGACACATTAATTGACAGTGGATCTCAA
>ML788533.1:812960-826354 GCA_009831015.1 Picea engelmannii | reverse complement strand
CTTAGGGACGTCTCCCTTGGACTTGCCCTCCTAAATAGAAAGAGCCCCCCATCGAGGTGATAGTGGGTGGGGAAGCTCCTGTTACGCCGGTTTCAAGCCCTGACTCGAGCCCTTGAACCTTTCCTACAAACCGTGCGATAACAGGGCCAACGCTTAGCCCTTTAGGCTAGCGCTTAGCCTTATTACAAGCATATGACAGTTCCAAAGGTGCGCACGCCCAGGGCTCGGGGGATTATGCCCTATTATAACTATAAAGTGGGTTTTTATAACCAATTTTGGGTTTTATTGTTAATTAAACCTATTTTTAATGTATTTTCTCCATTTTTGGGAGTTATTGGGCAGTTTTGGAGCCTAATTTTTAGGAGGAAGTTGGAGGTGAGCAACCAATTTCCCAGCTATATAACCCAGGCCTGTTTGAGGCCATAGGGGGGCATTCAGAGCAGAATTATGTTGAGGAGAAGCCAAGCCAAAGCCATTTTGAGGCAGAGAAGCTTTTGAGGAGGAGACGCTGTCGGACCATTTCTGGGAGCTCCGGACGTCCATTTTGCGTGTCATTTTCTTTGTATGGTTCTAGAGATCTGGAAGAACATGACCAGATAAGTCTTGTAGCCATTTGGCATGCAGCGATGTACTTTTGAGCTTTTGAGAAGAAATAAAGAAGCCTCCCCCACAGAGAAAAGGCCCAGAGACGTAGCTAAGGTTGTGCCGAACTCCATTATCAATCTGCGTGTTATGGTTTACTGTTTATTCTTTCATTTCAGATCTGCAAATGTATATATGGCTATCATAATTCCTCTTGTTTCCTCATTCTTTCACTAAGTTTCTCAAATGGTTAATTAACGCATGCAAAATTAAAGCTCAACCATAAGTCATTTAAAGATCCGATGGATAAGGAAAATAGCTGAGCTAAATAGGCTCAAGCAAATCAAGAAAAGAAAAGTACAGCTGGTCAGGATAGCTGGTAGTGTACAGTTAGCCTGTTGAGGTTACATTATATTTAACACTCCCTCTTAAACTCATCAGTTACAAACATCAACACTGATTATGCCCAAGTGTTGTCTCTGAAAATCAAAAACATATTTTCCTAGTGGCTTTGTGAAGATATCGGCGAGCTGATATCGAGAACCACAGAATTGAAGTGCAATATCACCATTATTCACTAGCTTGCGGATGAAGTGAAAGTGAGTGTCAATGTGTTTTCTTTTCTTGTGAAACACATGTTTTTTGGATAGAGCAATTGCTGAAGTATTGTCACAGAAAATAGGAGTTGGATCATTTTCTGTATGTGACATATCTTTCAATATTCTTCTTAGCCACACAGCTTGACAAAAAGCTGAGGTAGCAACGACATACTATGCCCTTGCAGAAGATATTGAGACAATTGGTTGCTTCTTTGATGCCCATGAAATCAGGTTCGAGCCCAAGTGAAAAGCATGTCCTGAGGTTTTTTTCCTGTCATCTAGGCTACCTAGAAAATCACTGTCTGTGTAACCAGATAGTTGATTACTATCAGATTTAGTGTACCATAAGACAAAATTGAGAGTTCCTACAACATATCTCAGAATTTGTTTCTCCATTTTCCAGTGAGAATCTTTGGGGGATTCCATGAATCTGGAAACAAGGCTAGCTGCATACATAATATCAAGCCTAGTTGTTGTAAGATACATCAAACTGCCTACTAAACTCTTGTACAGGGTAGGGTCCACTGTAGGGCCTTCATCTTTTTTTTCTCAATTTTGTGCCTAGAGGTATAGGGGTTTCTGCTGGATTGCAGTCTTCCATGAGAAATCTTTTGATGATGTCTGTTGCATACTTTTTCTGACAGACAAAAATGCCTTTGGTTGATTGATCAACCTCAATCCCTAAAAAATATTTCATTATGCCAAGATCTTTCATCTCAAACTCAGATTGCATGGCATGTTTAAAATTGGTTAATTCAAGATTTCTAGTATATATCATGTCATCAACATATAAACATACAATCAAAATTTTACCGTGCTGATCAATTTTTGTGTAAAGAGTTGGCTCATTTTGACTTCTGCTGAAACCACTTTTGATCAGATAAGTGTCAATTCTGTTGTACCAAGCTCTTGGAGCTTGCTTTAAGCCATACAAGGCTTTCTTCGACTGATATACTTTGGCTGGGTGCTCTTGGACTTCAAATCCAAGTGGTTGATCGACATAAACTTCTTCTTCTAAGAAACCATTTAGGAAGGCTGACTTGACATCCATCTGGTATACTTTCCATTTATGTTGGGATGCTATGACTAATAGAGATCTTACAGTGTCTAATCTTGCTACTGGAGAAAAAGTTTCACCATAATCAGTACTAGGTTGTTGTGAGAATCCTTTGGCAATAAGTCTTGCCTTGTGTTTTTCGATCTGCCCTTTTTCATTGAGTTTAGTTTTGTAAACCCACTTGACACCAATACTTTTTTTGTGACTTGGCAAATCAACAAGATCCCATGTCTTGTTCTTCTCAATGGAGTCAATTTCTTGGTTCATGGCTTGAACCCAATGTGGTTCCTTAGCTACTTCTTTGAAAGATGTAGGTTGACATGACATTAATGCAAAAAGATTATGCTATTCAAAATCATCCAACTGCTGATGGATTTCTCTCAAACTTCGATTTCTTTGATTTTGAATTTCAAAGGATGAGTCTCTGCTTGAAGTTGAGTTATCTTGAGAATTTTCAGATCATCCTTGTACCTACAATCTTGGAAGAACAGGTAGAGGTATTTGCTGTCCTGAATTTTCTGTGTTTTCAGAACTTGGCAGCAATGGATTTTGACTATTCAATTGTTGATTCTCTGATTCATTCCAGAGTTGATTTTCCAGAAATTTCACATCTCTGCTGAGAATTAGTTTCTTGGAGATTGGGTTGTAAAGCCTGTAGGCTTTAGATGTTTCACTATATCTAGTAAAGATACATTTCTCACTTCTATCATCCAGTTTCTTCCTTAATTTAGAAGGGATGTGAGTGTATGCTATGCATCCGAATGTCCTTAGATGTGAAACATTTAGCTTTGTCCCACTCCATGCTTCTTGAGGGACTTTCATCGTTAGAATTGTTGTTGGAGATATATTCAAGAGATAAACTGAGGATGCCACTGCTTTAGCCCAAAAAATATTTGACAAAATTTTCTCTTTGAGAAGTGTTCTTTCCATATTCATTATTGTCTGATTTTTCCTTTCATCCACTCCATTCTATTGTGGATTATACCTGGCTGTTGTTTGCATGATAATGCCTTGTGATTTGCAGAAATTTGCAAATTCATTGGAGTTGTATTCTCCTCCTCCATTGGACCTGAGTGCTTTTATATATTTGCCACTCTGTTTTTCATCTTTTGCCTTGAATTCTTTGAATTTTGCAAAAGTTTCAGACTTGTGTCTTAGAAAATAGATCCAGATTTTCCTACTAAAATCATCAATAAATGTTAGAAAGTAAAAGCTGTCACCTATTGACTCTCTTTGCATTGGTCCACATAGGTCAGTGTGAACTAGTTCGAGATGTTGTTTGGCTTGATTGGATGAATGTGAAAAACTAGTTCTCTTATGTTTTCCAAGTATGCAAGACTCACATTGATCCAGGTGGATATCAGTAGCCACCCACCTTTTTCGACTGGCTCAAAACAGTTTTCTGACAATTTTGGCAATTTACTATTTTTAGCAGGTTTTAACTTCTGGGGCCATTTTGAGGCCCTAAATGAAGGTTTTTTGAGATAGAGTTTCTCAATGATAGATTAAGGCATCATTGAGCCCCCAAAATGAATCTCCTCAATGATACCTTTCCAACGAGCTATCACATGCTGAAAACGAAGATCGTATGCAAAAGTTACGACCCCGGGAAGTTGATGTACTAACTTACCCAAACGGGGCTCACATGACTTTTGGCGCTTCACCTCCTAGGGTTAGGTTTTTGGATGTTTATGACTTTTGGCATTCTCTTCTATTGTAAAAATGCCTCTAGAGCCTCATTGTAATCATCTTCTCATGGATGCGAGTAGCAGCCACATCTCTTCTCAGAGATAAGTTACCAATGCCCTAGCTAGTTTATTTCCATTCTGTCTGTAAGCATATTTCAGTCATTTGTTATTAATGAAATGAAGTATTATTTCCACTGCATCTCTTCGTTTATGTGTATTTCTGTATTTCATTGTGTTCCTACATAAATCCAGATTACACATGGGGAATTTTGTTCTTTGAAGATGGGAAAACCTTTGACCATGGAATGCTTCTGAAGAAGACTTAGACTCTTAAAGGGTAGATGTCCAAATCTTGTATGCCAAACCATTGTTTCATTCAGGGTGGATGCACTTTGTGCATATGGTTGAATCAGATTTGTAGTTCTGAGTGTAAGGGGAAACATCCTATTCTGAGTCATGTGGATTTCAGAAATCAATTTTCTGCTTGGGATTTTGTCATATATCTTGCAAGATGCTCCCTCAAAGAGTACCTTATAGCCATGTTCAATGAGTTGTCCTATACTTGGCAGATTATGTTTCAGATCTGGAACATGATAGACATTGTTTATGTCTTTCTTTTCATTTTGTTTAGTAAGAATAGGTACAGTTCCTTTGCCTTGAACCTTGACTAAGGAATCATTTCCAAGTGTAATATCAGATGAGATTCAAGAATCAATGCATGAAAGTAAATCTTTGTTACCTATCATGTGATTGTTGCATCCACTGTCCAACAACCAAAGATCTTTAGGTTGTTCTCCAGACTTGTGATATGAGAGAAACATACCTTTCAAGGTTTCTCCCGTATGATTTGACACATGTGCTCTGCCTGAGAGATGATCTTCCTACTTCTTCTAGTGTTTAGATTCATAGTGCCCATATTTTTTGTAATAATAGCATTGTATGCTTCTTTTTTCATTTGATCTTCTCCCTCTACCTCTTTGAGGTTGAAAATTCTGACTCTGGTGTTGTTGTCTGTGGCCTTGGAAATTTTGATGTTGGCTCTGTTGTCTGTTACCTCCATTTGAGTGTTGGTCACTTGTAGTACTCCCTCGTCCTTGGTGACCTCTGCCTCTTCCTCTGCCTCTCCCTCTGCTGAAGGAGAATTGAGTATTGAAGGCATTGGCGATTGACTCATCAGTGAGATGCAGTCTGGTCTCATGTATCACCAGGGAACCAATCAGTTCATCTGTTGAAAAACATGACAGATTCTTGGATTCAAGGATTGCTATAACAACTATTTTGAATTTCTTTGATAGAATTATGAGGACTTTCTCAACAATGCGTTGATCAGAAATGGCTTCACCAGTCAATTTGATCTGGTTCACGATTCCCATGACTCTGGTCATAAACTGATCCACATTTTCAGACTCTGTCATTCTTAAAGTCTCGAATTGTGTCCTCAAGGTCTGCAGTTTGACTGTTTTGACCCTGTCATTTCCTTGGTAGGATAATTTGAGGACGTCCTAGGCCTGTTTTGAAGTACTAGCGCCTATGATTTTGGAGAAAATCGAGTCATCCACAGAATTTTGAATCCAAAATTTGGCTTTATTTTCTCTGTTTCTCTGAGTTGCTTGAGCAATTCTTTGTTGGTTTGTCATGGCGGAAAGGTTTGCTGGATCTGGTTCCACATAACCAAGATCCACTTCATCCTAGCACTCTTGTGCTTGCAAGAATGACCTCATTCGAAGAGACCAGAACTCATAGTTCTTTCCAAGAAGAATCGGACCCTGAGTTGGTCCTAAATTGCTAGACGTCACCATATTTTAAAGAATTTGAGAAAATAGAAAAAAAATTGGAAAAAAATTTGTGTTTACCTGTTTCTTGCTCTTAAACTAGGTCTGATGATTTCTTGTAGTGACTTCGGAACTCTGCGATTCCAGATTTCGCAAGTTTCGTCTTCACGAGTTTTGACTTCGCGATTCTAACTTCGGGACTTCGTTATACGAGTCCTCCAAACTCTTGTATCTCCAACTTCCGATCACCGAAACACTGAAGAGAGCTTAACAGACTTGGATTGGCCCTTATTCTCCGTCCAATGTGACCAGGCGCCTAAATGTTAAAGCACTATCGGCTTTTCGCGATTTGGAGAATAGTGATGTCTGTGCCGGTTCTTTATCCTCTAAGCGACCACAACGCTATGACCAAGGGCTTAACCCAAAGTCCTTTTCACAACTCGCACCTTCGTGAGTTGTTGAGTTGAAATCTCATGCCCTCCTGTTGAGATCTCCCAAGACGTGATAAGTCAACACCGGGTTGAATCCTCCCTTGATACTTTTCACTATTCACAACCTCGTAGGTTGAAGCGTTGAGCCTTCACGCTATTATCCTACAAGTCCTTGAGATGCGATAAATCAATAGAGTGTTGACTCCTTTTACTAGGGGATGCGTGTCAGCCTATCTATCACGCGGGCCCCACCTTATGGCTCTGCCACGTGTTCCCTCGTGCCTCAGCTCTTAGCACTTTGTGACTTCTACAGTCGAAAAGAGATCCCTTCAACCTCCGAACCTCCAAATACACGATATGCGATGGGGTTCCTGATCCAACGATCCTCTCATTCTCTGGATCCAATGGTTGTCCTTACTCCTCGCGATTTCGCAACTTCATAAGTTCATGAGTTGGGACACCCAACTCTTGGGCTCTCGGTTTGCAAACCTCCAAGTTCACGAAATCCAAAATGCTGAAACTTCCCTTTGGACTCTTCAATGGTCCAAATCTTCCTGTGATCTGACGGTCCAGATCCTTTCAGGATTTCGTGAATCGAAATTTCACGTTTTGGGGTATGGAGTGCACTCTCCTTTGCTCGTCCAACTCCCGATTCCCGATTTTGCGATAGAGTCAAATCAACAACTTACAATCTTTCTCGATCCAACGGTCCAGAATGACTCGGGATTTCACAATTCTTGAATTCTCACGGTAGTCTTCTGACCTTTACACCCTGTGAGTCAGCAAAATGTCAAGATCTTTCCACGTGTCCTCCTTGATGGATGGACCTAATGATTTCGTGACTTCGCAAGTCAAAATTTCTCCTGTGCGCTCCAGAGGACTAATCCTCGTGCACTTTCTCATGGATCCGACAGCTGTCAGTCCTCTGCGCAAAATCTAATGACTGAAATTCTTTCCCCTTTTCTGCGCTCTACTCATCACTTCTGAACTGGATTTTCACCTCCAATTTATTTGCAGGACCAATCTTATGGCTGCAACTGTTCGTTCTTGGTAGCTTTCAAAAGTTCTTCATTGTTCTTGCAAATATTTTCTCCTGAGGAAAGAAATTTGTGAATCCTTCAAAGATTTGAATGAATTTCACAAGTTCTTTGAAGAATTTTGTTCTCTGCAACAATCTTTGACGAATTTGAGAGATTTCCAAAAGTTCTTTAAATGATTCTGCCTTCTGCAAGAATCTTTCATGAATTTCTTTGAATTCTTCAGATGTTTCGGCCTCCTGCAGCTCTTCTTCGTGAATCTTTGACGAATATGAAATTGTTCACGATTCTTTAGAGTTTCTTATTTTGCAGTCTTTGCTTACTTGATCTTTTGAGCGTAAAGTGCTCTGCTTCCTCGTGTGAGTTTCCTGCGATGATCTTCTGAGAAAAATGCAGACAATGGCTTTCTCTCCAGTCTCTGTGAAGTGGCTCACATCCCGTGCTCTCGTTCACAGTGTAAGATTTGCGCTGTGAGGATCGTGTTGCTCTCCAGCCTATGTGAAAAGGCTTACTATTGATGCTCTGATACCATTATAAATTGTGAAGCAAGAAATGCAGAGAGAAAAGAACAGAGTAGAAAACAATATTCAGTGTATTGAGAATGTAAGGGAAAAGTACAATTACAAGAGTTAATGAAGAACTAATGTGCAAAAGGAAAATAGTTGAGCTAAGCAGGCTCAAGCAAATCAAGAAAAGAAAAGTACAACTGGCCAGGATAGTTAGCAGTGTACAGTCAGCCTGTTGAGTTTACATTATATTTAACATTTTTTAAGGTAAAAATAATTTTACTTTATGTAATTTGGGTTGATCATTTTTATAAAAAATGGAAATTGGCCAATTGTTTTTTGAAAAAACCATGGAAAATTAGTCTATTTGCAAAATTTAACCCCTAAAATCATTCATGCTTGAAAGAGGAGAGGAGAATGAAATTGCAATGTATATGAGTATGTTGAGAGCTTAGTTGAATATTTTGTTGTTTGAACGACGACACGACTCCTATTCATTATCCTTATATAAAGAAAGGTTGGAATCGTTATTGACATAGTCCTTAAATAATGCTCTGATGCATATACAAAAGACTTGTTGTGGTACGTAAAAAAATGACATACGACCTGGTGATGAAGACAACATGAGTATTGAATGACTAGATAACTTGTTGGGAATGTCATTAAATCTACTGGAAACAATGAAAGAAACCCCCCAATGTCAAATGAATGGTGATGGGAAGCATCACACTAACAACCCAGAGGATTTGAAGTTGATTAGTGCCAAACTCACCAAAATACATGAGGTCAGGAGAAATAATTAAGCACCAAGCCTTCGATAGAAATCACACTAACCACACCATGATTTCAAGAACTATTGTTGAAATCTCAATGCGTAGGGTTTCCTCTTCAAATGTGTTACCTCTAAAAGAGTTTCACATATTCTATCATGTTGGTGCAATGAATATCTTATGTAGATTCGCGATCATTGATATTCATCAACTTCGAAAAGAACTCTTCACTCTTGGTCTTTCAAATATTGAGGGATAACTTCAAATAACTTCAATAATGCAGAGGTATCAAAAGAACATCTCCGACCAACCGACAACAATGAGAATACATTCACTGACGTCCACTAGAGGAACTGACAAGAACAACTCTAACATCCTTCGGGGCACTTGAGAAGAACATGTTACATCACGGATGAACCCAGCAAAATTATGAAGAAGAATGCCAACTCCACCGAAAAAATCAGTGACACGGGACATGAGCTCCGTTATCATTAGCAAATAATGTCCCCTTCCAATTCACCATAAAGGGGATGACTGAGATGACTAGGTAGCTTATACTATTCCCACAAGCTATAGTCAATGAAGAAAAATGGAGTCAAGGAGGTTTCTTTAATGTCACTATCTAGGAGATGTTACATTCTAAAGTGGTATTAATTAAAAATATAAGATAAATTATTAATTACTTAAAAAGAGAAGAATGACCATATTTGATTTGGTCAAAAAGGAGAAATATCTAGAAGCAATTCACCTTCCTCATTATTATTTGATCTCTTGTTAATGTTCTCTTTGAGATAAGGCTTTCATTAGGGTTTGGAAAAACCCTTCCATTGCAGTTTGGTTTCGATAGTGCAATACCCACCCTAGCTAGACAAAGAGGAAGATCCACCTTGGATCTTCGCTTTGTTGAGGAAAATATATGAATTGATCTTACTCAAGCATTTTCAGACTTCACTTGGCTAAAGAAAAGTAGACTGGAATATCACCCTATGTTTATATCCAACAAAAATAACATCCTAACTCACAAGTATTAATTACGAGAGCTTAATCTAGTCTTTTATCAACAAAAAAATTGTTGGAAATTTATTTTTTATGTAATTTTTTGGATATATCAGTTGCTAAAATAAAAGTAAGAACAAAATTAAAGACACCAAGATGATAATCAAGACAATTGAGACATAAAGAAATCCATTATTTCATTCCAATTTATCAAAAAGTCATTTCTTTACAAAATCTCATATAGCAATCCTCGAGCAAAGTCAAACTTAGAAATCCCTGATGGAACATACAAAAGGACCTCTGACAGAAAACCAAAACTGAACTCTAAAAGCTGGATCATAAAGAGTGTTTCCCACTCGACTCTGCACAATATCCTTTATTAGTCATAAAAGTTAATTCACAAACAGACAAGTCTACATAGACTATCATAGATAGATCAACACCTCTCAAGAACAAGTGTCTGAATTATTTTGATTCAGCCTTGAATATTGTTGTCTACAATAATACCCTGCTATCACAAAAGACAATTAGGTTGTGATGAATATATGAATGAATGAAAGCTAAACTATCTCAACATAAACTCAAGAGAAAACCTTAACATGCTTGTGCTTCTATCCTCCTCTTATTCCTCCCTTCCTCTTCGCTTTTAGCAAGTTAGAATTGGTTAAAGTAGTTAAACCAACTCACTAGTTAAGCTAATTTAAAGACTCAACTAACTTAGTTAGGGGGGAAAGGTAATAATCATAATAAGGGTCATAAATAAATAATAACTAGTAGGTGGGACCCCTTGTGACTCCATTTAATTCATAACAATCATAACAATCATAACATAACAATTAGTTAAGAAAAACACACATCCTTGTGTCTCCCATCAACATATTTACTTTTGGCGATTTTAAATCATGAATTTTGAAATTATCTTCAAAAATAATACTCATATATCCAAAATAAAACATGTTGTCTTAAGTCAATTGTCATAAAATAATATATATCATAAAAGTCAAAAACCATATTTCCCAATCTGTGATGCAACTCTTCCTTGGTTGTTGTTGTCACCTCTTGATTTTCTTGAATTTTCCTTAGGATGGGCAGAGCCTTGTAAGATTTAAACCTACGAAGTAAAGCAATGCATATAGATTCTTAAGCAATACAGAAATTAATCAATGGCTCATACACAAATTACACAGAGATTTTTACCGAAAACTGCAAGATACCAGATATATAAAATATGCAAAATAGAAATAAAATGCTAGAAATGGCAGAATAACAGTAAAATATCCATCATAATCTTCACAATACACAGAAATGATATACGAAATAGCAATAGAAAAGCACTTTGATTCAGAAAGAAATGTTCACAGGCCTCTTCAAGGGGGCAACCTCCAGTCGAGCAACGCTCTGTTACAATAATCTCCAAGCTAGGGTTCACATACCCTCGCCCCTTATGTATACTAAATATGTCTATCAAGAGAAGCATCTAGAGGAAGATCCTTCTAGAAGAGGAATCTTCTATTAGGTATTCTTACATCCACCTTATTCTATTTTATTGAAAGGCCTTATTAATATTGACCTTTATTACATCCAAATACATTGATCTACCTATGTGCAGGTTAGGACCTTAACATGTCCGCCCCCTTAAAAACATCCTTGTCCTCAAGGCTTGAGATGTGGAAACTGTTGCAGAATGGTAGCTGGTTCCCAAGTGGCATTTGCTGGAGTCATATCTTTCCACTGTACTAGCACTTCCTTGATGTTTCTCTGATGCAGGTGACGCTCACGCTGATCCAAAACTGCTTCTGGCTGTAGCCAAAGGGATCCTTCTTCAGCTAACTCTAGAAGGTTGGTTTGAATTTGGCACTTGGTTCCAATCACCTTCTTCAAGCATGACACATGAAAAATAGGATGTAGCTTCGACTGTCTGGGCAGAGCTAACTGATATGCAACTTATCCCACATGCTTGAGAACTGTGTAAGGGTCATAGAATTTGGGTGCTAGCTTCTGACACTGCTCGGCCAGGAGGGAAGTTTGCTTATATGGTTGATGTCTCAGAAACACATGGTCCCCTTCTGCAAATTGACGTTCTGAGCGACCTTGATCTGCTTGTTGCTTCATTCTATTCTGTGCCATGACCAAGTTCTCTTTAAGGGTACGAAGGATATCCCCTCGGACTGTAAGTGTTTGGTCAACCGCCTGGACCTTCTAGGTACCCGGTAAGTAGGAGAGAACTGAAGGTGGATTCCGTCCATATACTGCTTCAAAAGGAGTCATGCGAGTGGCTGTATGGTATGTAGTGTTGTACCACCATTCGGTGAGGGGTAACCATTGAGCCCACTGGTGTTGTTTTTTAGAGGCAAAACACCTCAGATATGTTTCCAAACACTTGTTGACAACTTTCGTTTGACCATCTGTTTGGGGATGATAAGCTGAGATGAGATGCAATTGTGTGTCTTGTAGCTTAAACAATTCTTGCCAAAAATTGCTTGTGAAAGTTGGGTCTTGATCGGAAACAATAGAGTGCGGCATGCCATGCAGCTTGAAGACCTGGTCCGTGAAAATTTGAGCCACCGTGGATGCAGTAAATGGGTGGGGAAGAGCGCAAAAATGAGCATACTTGGAAAGGCGATGCACCACCACCATTATGACTGATTTATTCCCCGATTTGGGTAAGCCTGTGATAAATTCCATAGAGATATCCTTCCAAATGGCAGGGGGAATCGGAAGCGGTTGGAGGGTGCCTGGCGATTTGACTGTTTCTCGCTTGTTGCGTTGACACACCTCACATTTAGCAACAAACTTACGGATGTCCTGTTTCATACCATCCCAGAAAAAAGAATGTTTGACTCGTTCATATGTTTTGGTGAACCCTGAGTGCCCCGTTGTGGGTGTAGCATGAAGCTCAGAAAGCACTGTGGATTTGAGCTTGGATTGTTTACTTAAATACAAGCGACCTTTGTATCGAAGCTCATCCTGGAGCTAGGAATACCCTAGGGGAGCCGGAGCGTTGTTCTGCAGTAGCTGGATCAGATGTGAACTTTTGGGATCTTGAAGCCATTCCTGGCGCACAGCTTGGAGCCAATCAGGTACAATGAAGGAAAGAGAAAAAAGGGATCCTTCGTCTTCATATTTCCAGGACAGTGCATCCTCCATGACATTGTCTTTGCCCTTCTTGTAAATGATCTCATAATCATATCCAAAGATCTTAGTCACCCATTTTTGTTGTTCCTGGGAAGAAATGCATTGTTCTAGAAAGTACTTGAGGCTTTGATGGTCTGTCTTAATTTGGAAGCGTTGCCCCAAGAGATATGGACACCACAACTCAACGGCATGCATAATCGCCAACATTTCTTTTTCATAAATGGGTTTGCCCAGATTCTTTTCAGACAGTTGCTTGCTAGTGAAGGCCAGAGGTTGACCCTCTTGCATAAGGACAGCACCAATTCCTTTCCCTGAGGCGTCACATTCCAACACAAAGGTCTTTGTGAAGTTGGGAAGGGCCAGAACCAGAGTGGTTCACATGGCCGTCTTCAAGGTTTGAAAAGCTTGCGCAGTGGCTGGGGTCCAAGTGAAAGAGTTCTTTTTTAGGAGAGCTGTGAGAGGTGCTGCAATATTTCCATAGTTCTTAACGAACTTGCGATAATACCATGTGAGGACCAAAAATCCATGCAAGCTTTTGAGAGTCTTTGGGTGCAGCCAGTCTTGTATAGCTTCAATCTTTTTCGGGTCCACCCTGATGCCATCCTTTCCCACCAGATGACCCAAGTATTCTACTTCGGAGGCACCAAAAACACATTTGGACTGTTTCAGGAAAAGCTAGTGCTAAGAGAGTAGGCTGAGAACTTGATCCACATGAGTAAGATGGTCTGTCCAGGTCTTGCTATATATGAGGATATCATCAAAGAAAACTAAGACAAAATGACGGAGAAAAGGGCGGAAGACATGGTTCATGAGGCTCTGGA
>ML788533.1:782207-806509 GCA_009831015.1 Picea engelmannii | reverse complement strand
ATTATCCCAAGAGTCTGGAAAAGAACATAACAAAGTAATACACTTATCTTCTTTTGCAATCGTAATATTAACAGATCCAAGTTGACTTACCAGAGTATTAAAGGCATTTAGATGTTCTGTCACAGAATCTCCATCTTCCATCCAAAGATGATACAACTTCTTTCGAAGAAACAACTTGTTTACCGGGGACTTTGATTGATACAAATTCTCTAACTTATCCCATAGTTCCTTGGCTGTAGATTCTCCCGAGACATTCAACAACAACGAATCTGCCAGGCAGAGTCGAATGGTACTCCTTGCTCCTCTGTCCAACTTGTCCCAATCTTCCTTTGACATACCAGTAACTGGTGTACTAGTAGTTTGTGTACTAGTAGGTTGTGTACCAGTAGCCTGTGTGCTTGTAGATGGTGTACCAGTAGGCTGGGTACCAGGATCCACAGCGATCCATTGTTCTTTGTCTACAAGAAGTTCCTCCATCTTTAGCTTCCATAGCTCAAAGTTTTTACCGTTGAACTTCTCTATCTCGATTCTAGATGAGCTCGCCATTCCTCTTACTTTACTCGAATCTCCACTGCAAAAGCTCCCACTAAACCCAGGTTTATCATAGGCCCAAGATAAACTTGATCTATCAAGACCGAGCCAAACCCTTAGCATCAAAGGCATCCCTCTGAAGCCAAAAATGTGCTCTGATACCAGATGTAAGATTTAAACCTATGAAGTAAAGCAATGCATATAGATTCTTAAGCAATACAAAAATTAATCAATGGCTCATACACAAAGTACACAGAGATTTTTACTAGAAACCCTCAACCAAGAAAACCTTTCTTATTTTCATTATATCGAATTTCACCATTCTCCATACAATATATACAATGTTTTTAGGTATTCCGTAGATACCAAAACCCTAATCCATTAATCCGGGATTAATTTACAAATCAGCTAAAAATAGCAAAATCCACTAAAAATAGCAAAAACCGCCCAAAAAACAATTTTGGGGCACTGCCCCGGGCTATCGCCCGATGCCGAACCCTGCGCGTAACCAGGGGGGGCATACCTGCCCCCCCCCTGGGACCCCCCTAGGAAAGCGCCCGACGCACATGGCAGAGCTCTAGGTGAAGGGATCGTCAGACGCAGTTGTCATATCTAACGCACCCACACACACACACACATGCAAAGAATATAACACATACCCAACAAGCCTTTTGGCTTTATCTCACTGATCACATGGGAACAATCATCCCTCAAATACATCCGTGAAGACACAGATTTTCCAGAGTGAACAGAGGGTGAAGAAGGGGAAGCAATGGCCTTTCCTTTATCAAATTCATGGTGGGCTTCAATCTTCAACCTCTTACTAGCATGGAAGGATTGCACTGGCGAGTGGTTAGCGGCATCTTGGACAATGGGGTTCAAAGGTGGAGGATTAGGCAAGGTCAAGTTGGTCCAGCCACGATGTTGGGAGACTTCTGGGTGGACAATCTCCTTCCATCTATCATTTTCAGGGACCTCAGGTTGTAAGGAGACATGAGGAGGTACATGAACACTGGGGGCTTGCAGGGATTGGAAAGGAGGCCTTTCAGGACTAGGTTGGACTATCCCCTGGCCAATCCAATTAAAGAATCTAGCATAAAACAATTGGCCAAGCTCTTTTGAATTAGCATCAAAATGTATGCAGAACCTGGGCCTTCTTCATCCTCTGTTCAAGTTACCTCTACCTCTGTTTCCTCGGCCATGGCTTCCCCAACTGAAAAAATCATCTTACATGTGTAATCGATTAGCAAATAGTCTTTTAAATAACCATGCATGAAAACTCTTAAAATATGAAATATATTTGGCTTAGAATGTATCAGGCTCATGCAATCCAATCCATACAAATTTTTTTAATGTTAATCAATGAGAAGGGGGAAACCATGAATTAGACACAAGCTATGCAGTAGTAGTTTTCCAAGGAAATGTAGTTCTGCCCTTGTAAACAAACAATCCAAGGTGACTTAAAAGTTGAGCCACCTACCCAACACGATTTTCATCAACAGTGGCCAATTGCAATAAATAACATGCTTAAAAATCAGTGGGTATCACCGAGTATGAAAACAAGCCATCCATACTACACATAGTGCACAACTGACAAAATCCCATAGTTTAACATTTCCAATAATCACACAAGAAACATATGATCATGATATAACTTAGTATATCGTGTTGAGCTATTGATTTAGTCACTCGTGATTGACCAATTTGTGCATATTCAAGCTTATCCGACCAACAAACAAAAAGGTGAAGGGATATATCTAGTCCAATAATCATTTGTCCCAAAATAATACCATAGTTACCCCACCCATTAATTTACTTTGGAAAACATCATTCACAAAACAATAACCGAATGCCAAATTATCAAGGTTGTTACATAACCAACAAGACAGATCTATACTCAAAATGGTCAGCAATATACGACCATCCAACACACAAGTGGTAAAACCTACAGGCTAGGCTGGTGCTCCATGTCCCCCTCAGACTTGTAGATTTAATGGTTCGCATTGTGACTAAAACATAACAACTAGAGACAACTTCTTTTAATTGTGACAACCCTGATACCATCAGTGCATGCACAGAGGGAACCACGAATTACTCGTGGATATATGTCAAGTCTGAGACAAGAGGGTTATCACAGAGGAACGAGGCTCCAACCCCATTGACAGTGAAGCTTAACATGCACAGGGTGTAAACCTTGTGGTTCTTAAAGAAACCCCATCACTGAGGTGATGACGAGGCTGAGAAAGAACAAAAGAGCCATTTTGCAGATTTTAGTGGGAAGATCGACCATTTCTCAAATAAAAAAAATCAATGATGAAGAACGCCTTCAACCGTTAAACCCATAAAAAAAAACAGAGACTGGACAAGTGATGCACATGCGTGGGAAAAACCGGCCAAGCAACCCAACAACAAAAGAACCCCAATTAAGCGAGTAGTAACAAAGAGATATCACCAGGAAGACTGATAACTTTTACAAACTCAAAATTTAGGAAGAACCATCCATTTCCAATTTAAAAAACAAAATTTGACACAGTTGCAACACTCAGGACAAACACAAACCCATACATTTGAGCCAGTAATCATTTCATAACCAGAGTGAAGTCAAGAATGGGAAAAAAAAAAAGCATACCTGTTAATCCAAAATTCTTAAGACGGAAGATGGCCGAGCGGTTTCACCCTTCTAAAATTTTGGAGCATGAACACAACAACAAGATCAAACAATAGTCTGACTAGGGTGGCGGCCAATGGGAAGGGTAAAGGTGATGTGCAGTAAATGCACATCACCTCCACCCATACCTCATTAACTCAAACAGTACATGCCAAAAATTCTCCATTAACACCATTAATCAACATGTATCGAGACTATCACCATATTAAAAACCCATAGCATGAATCACACCATAACATAATTTGAATGCCATATAAAAGCCATTGCATAACCAATAACACCATTAACTTGTCAATCGTGTCCTCGACATTTAAACTATCAAAGGTACCATATGTATATCGGCTATGAATTACTTTTCCATTGTATGACCATTTACAATACCAATTGCCAAGTGCGCCACCAACATTTCAACCATATACATATAAATCATGTGCTTCAACACAATTTCATAGCCATTCCTCAACAAGTAATTTCATGTAGGTAGTATTGCAAAACTAGGTCCCTTCCTTGCATGTGTTATAGTATTTTTCCTTCCTCTAATTGCCTTTCATATAATTTCAATAACATGTTTGTTGTGCAGGTGCGAGGGGAATAAATACCATTTAAAGCTCGACTCATACCAACGACAACAATATCTCATCAACCATGTAAACCTTTGTAGCACATCATCATAACATCGAAAATGAACAAATCTGATCTCCAATAGTTCAAGGGGGTCCCACCTATTAGTATTATTTAGTCTTATATAATAATAGGCTTTAGAAACACTTTGCAGGTGAAATTATGTTGACTTTTTCAATCGCCAACAAACTGGCGACCCCACAGGAAAATTTGTTTTTAACAGATTTAGAAATCAGAACTCTTGGTTTCATAGACCAAGAATAGTAATCTCAAGTAGACATCACTCGAATGATTATGCAAGGGGGGGAAGTGAGTGAATTTAATGGAAAGATGACCAAGAATTTGGGAATAATTCATGGAAAGTGTTAAGTATGAGGGTTTCTACCACTGTATGCATAATTATTTATCCCTTAAGGAATAAGACTTATAGAATTTCTCTTAAGATCTCAATGGATGGAGAAAATGTAAGAAGAAGCGGGGGTAGCCAATTCCTTGTAAGATAACAACGGAAATATGTAACAATTTTAAAGGCATTTTAGAGGAGAAATCATAACAGTTGTGTAAGCTCGATTGTTATTGACTAACAATTATTTTTTTAGGAGTGTCATTGTGACAGAACTGATCCAACATTCTATTTTGACCAAACACTTAAAAGATGATAAAGATGAAATCACAACAAAAGTAATCATGCATAATTTAAAACAACAACATCAAAAGACAGAATTAAAACGCAGCAAGAAAATAAAACTCAACTTAGAAAGCAGAAATCAAAGTACTGTAAAGCAGAGAAAAGAAGCACAAAAATTGAAATCAGAGCTAAGCTATTAGTATACAGAAAAATCCAAGTAGCAAAAGAAACCTTTCACGTTGGTCCCTCGCAATACTTCAAGAGAGGACTGTTAGTGTTGTGGGAAAACCATTGTCTCTGTAATTCCTTTAAGATTTATGAGTCAGTGTCCAAGACAAAATTAATATGGAAATGTCCCAACACTTGAAATTTTGATGTAATTATCAATCTTTTGACTCATACGATTAGATCATCAATATAAGCATGGAGATTGACCAATTCATCGAAATTTATGTGCACATGCCCTTTTAAGGGGATACTTGCATCAAACAAGCCAGAAGGCAGGTAGTTGTAAGACATAGTACCGCAACTAACAATAAAAGTGGTTTTGTGAATATTTGCCCCTTCTATCTTGATTTTATCGTAACCAAACAAATTGTCAAATAAGGGCTCTAATTTTGACTCTACAACTTGTTGCAGAAACATTTTCATACAAAGAGGAGGGAAAGGGTTTCTCATAATTGCTTGCCTAAAAGTAATAAGACTAATGCAGGTTCTAATATCATTATTGGTCTTCGAAGAAGGTTCCCAATTGGAAACCCATTCAGGGTGGACTAAAAACATTTAAGTCCTTAAGAAATCTCTCAACTCCCTTTGAAATGTTTCCCCCAGTGCAGAGTTAACAAGCCCTTGCTTTTTCCTAGTTGGTTTTATGGTATGCTAAACAAGAGCGAGATCAAAACCACGAATATCCACATTAAACCAAGAAAAAACATTTTGAATTCCGCAAAGTAACTCGGCATACCTCCTCTCTTCTTTATCAGAACCCTGGACATTTATTTTAACGTTCGTTGAATATCCAGGTGTCCTAATATTCATGGAAATGGTTTTAACCATACTTTGTTGTAGCTCTTCCTTCTTGTAATGTCCCCAAGGCTAAGCCCTATTGTAAATCATGTCTATGAAGTATAAAGCTTGCATTATGAATTGTAATTTTGTTTTATAGGCTGGTGATCCAAGTTTATATAAGCTAGTGGGCCTATGTGCTATTAGGCAAGAGAGCCTAAGTGTTAAGGCCAAGAGCTTGCTTTTGTATATGTAATCATGCAGAAGATTAATAAAAATATAAACGCCACTGTGTGCAGACCAACCACGATGAATGAGTGATGGGGGACTAAGCTTCCACAAAGTGGGTAAGGGATTTGGGGGTTGGAAGGTTGGAAAGAGAGGCTAAGTGTAGAGCCTAGGGGCTAATCCTAGGGGCTTAAGTCCTTGGGAATAATATTTTAATATCATTCCAAAAATCCATGTGAAATATAGGTTTTGTCCTAAGTTCCTGGAGAGGAATGCATGCTGATGGAGTGCATGCAACATCATGGGTGACATGTGTCGACCCAGGAACATGCAATTAAAAAACTGCAGAAGTCAGTTCTGGAGGTGGGTTCGTTCTCCATTCTTCCATTTGTTTTATAAACTATGTGACCTCTACGTCTGAGCTTGGCATATCACACACAACACTGAAAACCGAAACTATGAGACCTCTGTGATTTTCCGGTGAATTCCCATAAATTCCCTCTGGTCTCTGCATTTGGCCTCCATCCTCGACCTCTGCATAATTTCCTACCACGCATCCTATAAACGGTAAATTGTGAGACAATTTGTGTCTTTTGTAGAACCTGACACCTGGATAATCGCCTGAACGTGTTGTGTTTTAGCATCTGGTCATTTCCATTTGCGAGGCTAGGCCCATTTTCTATTGTGGTCGTCATCCTGGTGTCAACTGAGTGCTTGATGTTGTTGTAGTTTTCCCTCACCTGGTTGGAATTAAGTCAAAGGGTGTACTAAAGAAGCGGGTTGTCAAGCCCATGGTAGAAGAAGTAGGTTGTCAGGCCTATGAGAAACTCCCTCTAGGTGAGAGAGTCTACTGGAAAGTGGTTTTCCCCCAGAGAGAGTCCAACACCAGCTTCAGAGCTCTGAGAATTCTTGATCCGTCTTGTTGTCGAGGCCCAGAGAGGGAGGTGAAGCATTGATGGACTGTGATTGTTAAGGTGTATACTCCCGGGCGGAACATGCATGTGGGGAATGAGAGTCTGTTAGTAGTGGGCATAAGAAGGCATCTTGGGAAGAATCCTTCTGGTTGTCCTGTGCAGTTTTTCCTGTAACCTCGGCCTAGACTAGGATTCCTTGCCTTGGGTGTAGCTTAGTCCCAGCTCAGGGGTGACCCACCGCTGAGAGTGATGAGCAACGCGGTCTAAGGCTGGGAGGTTTGTGGAAGGCATGAACGTGGTTGGTTTAATTACCACGGTTTCAAAGATAAGTATCAGTTTATGCTTGATATTACGTTTTGCATGCCTGTGATGACTATGTGTATAATGTATTCTATTGTGCATATGACTTATTGTTAATGCCAGGGATTATTTATGTTAGCAGTAATCTTGTGCTTACTCTAAGTTAAATGTGTTTAATTTGATTTAAATGCATGTTATTAATTAATTATGAGAATGATGTTGTTCTACACAGTAGCGTTTTTCTCGTCCAGTGGGATTAAGGCCAAGGATGTTACACTTCTATTTTTCTTTATTTCCCTCAACACTCAAGGAAAATGAACTCTCAAGAGGAGTCAAACCTTCGAAAATTTTCTTATTTCCTACAAATATAATCTCCTCAGGCTTGAGAGGCTCATTCTGAATGACAACACAAATGCTTTCATTGTTAGGGATGGCCTTCCAGAATTCTTCATCCTCATAAATGTATGGATGATGCAAATATTGAACAACACAATCCGGCTAGTGAGGCAAGATCTATTGAGTAGGAGAGGTTGCGAAGACAACTAATTGATAAGCTATTGAATTGAACTCTTTCCTAACATGAGTGATGTTAAAATATAGAAGGTTTGACACAAGTGCCCAAATATTTTGGGAGTGTTGTTCCATCGGCTTGTTGCTAGGAGAGCATGCCTTACATATAAGGTTCACAACAAGCTCAGAATTTTCGAAAATTGAAAGGTGATCACAACCAATATTAAGGGAGTTCTCAATGCCTAATAGTAAATCTTTGAATTCAACGACATTGTTTGGGCAAGCAAACTCCAGCCTATATGACAGATTATGAATTTTTCCTGCAGGGGAAACCAAGATAATACCATCCCCGTTACCTTCGTTAGAGCGTGAACCATCGAATTGCATACACCATAATTCATCATATGAATCAATTCCTTCAATAGGAATATTATCCTCCTCAGCAAAGATGGAATATACTTCTACGTCTTCTTCGATATAGTTTATGCTAGATTGCGGAGCACTCTCTATGTAGGGTGAAATTATTCCTTCTCTACAGACTATAATTTTCTTACCATTCCAGAGAATAGATAAATATGTCCCGTCGAGTGAGAGGTATCCACCTGTTAAAAATTTCCAATCTCTCCCGAAGATAATCAAATAATTTCTCATAGGCATATCAATCACCTGAATGTTGAGGGTTGTCCTTATCTCAAGATGAGCACATAAAACCAAGGTTACATCTTTAATCTCACCTAGGGTTGTTTGTTGTATACTATTATAGGATCATGCTTCTGGAATTTTTGTTTGTACATGACAAGCCTAGCTCTTCCATAATAATCTTCGACATGACACTTGGGCCCAAACCACCATCAATGAGGCAATAATGGGCAATCTTATCCATGATCTTTACAGAAATGTAAAAAGGGTTTTTTTTTTACAGGGTATCTAAAATTATGTACACCTACTTTATTTACAGAAGAATCCTCTTCATCAACCTCCTCAAAAATATTGGCTACAACAAAAGATTTTCCTTCCATGAATTGTTTCAGATTCATCTGTTGTTCAGGGACAACAACCATGTCTAGGAGGGTTGCATATGATTTGATGTTGGCCAATTGATTCAGGATATTGTATTTGGAAGAGGGGGGAGAGGGGGTGATTACTTGAATCTCAAGAATTTTGGGAACCTGGGTGGAAAAAACGGTTGAGGATGAACTCAGGCTAGAGAACTGCGAGGAGGGTCAAACTTGACTTTTGGGGCATATGATTTGTTTCTAGTGTTGATCACCATGACATCTTTTGGCTCAGCAAAATCTAGGACAATAATAGTAGCTTCTAGTATTTTACAAAAGATCTTATCTCTGGCACTCTTCTTTAACTCACACGTGGTTTCTTCATGGTGTTCCTCGCAAAAGTTACACCAACTCCTAGGTCGTATAGCTTTGGGCTGAAAAATGTTTTCAACTGGACTTCTAAAAGGAGGGATAGAAGAGGATGAAGCTCCATGGGTGAGAAGGGAGACAATACCCTTCCGTTCAAATGTTATCATACAATTATTCATATCTTGCACTAGTTGTATGGGAGCATACATATCTATTTTCCTAAGTGATTCTCCTTGGGGGAGACCAGTTCTTTCCAACTATTCCTCATACTCCGAACACGTATGTAGAGTGGAACCGAGATTATCAGTGGCCTTTTCCTCGAGCCTATGATGGTAAGGAGAAGGAAATGCATTATAGTAATGCATGAAGGCGGCTTGGTTATGGAGAGGATAAGTTCGAGGATTTGGTTGTACAACTTGGTGAAACGCAAGTTGAATGACTTGATGGTCTCACCTTCCTTGTAGGTAACATTATTGTATTCTCTTAACTTCTCGGTAGGGATTTTGGATTACCCATAAGTGGATCGGAACCAATAGATTAACTCCTCCCAAGTAAACAAGATCTTAGGAGGATGGTCAAAGAAGTTAGCTGCAGTCTTTCCTTCCAAGGAATTGACAAACAAGCACATGTAAGTGTCATTGTCATTAGACCCTATGTTATGACAAGATTTGGAAAATGACACTAGGTGTTCATTGATACTAACAGTGTCATTCCCCGAAAACTTAGGCAGTTGCTCTTTAAACTTCAGAATTGGTCAAGTAGAAAGCGCTAGGTTAAGAGGAGAAGACACATTCCATGGTGTGGTTCTGGCATCCTCTTCGAACTGAAAAATCCCATACTTTTTAATGACTTTGGTGGGATTTGTAGTAGATTGGGCAGGGATATGGTGGTTGTACAAGCTACCAATCACCAATGACGATGAAGATTGGGAAGATGGAGCACTTCAAATGCCACCAGAGCCACAACTAGATGTCATCTTGTGGATGATAGATGAGGGAAAGATAGACGAACTAGATGAATCAGATAAAGTCCTCCTTAGAGCACTTTGTTGTGAAGATAACACCACATTCCTTGTTCCTATTTCAACAATAAGATGGATTTCAGGTGACAAGCCTCTTCTTCTTCTTCTACAAACACGAGAATCAAAGGACATGAAAGAAGGCCAAAACTTTGAAGAAACAAAAGGCTACTACTGATTTCTAGGTTGTCTACGTCTAGCCTCCAATTGTTCTTGAGCACTAATAGCTCGTTCAATCATTTCCCAAGAATGGTTAAGCTCGACACGGGTATTGGTTGTGTCAAGAATGGTGTTAAATAGGTTCAAAGAAATGTTGGTCTGGTCTCGAAGACCAAGCTCAAGATTGGGTTTCCTTGCAACAGGAACAATCATTAATAGAAAAATAGTCAAAGAATCAAAATAAAAAAAAGAAAGATGTATTGATGAAAATAGAGTATAAAAATTAACCAGAGAGATATCAAAGATCTCCCAGTATGGTCGCCAAATAAATGTTGAGGAAAAGATATGAAATGATCTTACTCAAGCATTTTCAAACTTCACTTGGCTAAAGCAAAGTAGAAATGAATATCACCCTATGTTTATAGCCAACAAAAACAACATCCTAACTCACAAGTATTAATTACGAGTGCTTAGGCTAGTCCTTTATCAACAAAAAGATTGCTGGAAATTTATTTTTTATGTAAATTTATGAATATATCAGTTGTTGAAATAAATGTAGGAAAATAAGTAAAGACACCAAGATGATAATCAAGACAGTTGAGACATAAAGAAATCCATTATTTCATTCCAATTTATCAAAGAGTCATTTCTTTACAAAATCTCATACAGAAATCTTGGACCAAAGTAAAACTTAGAAATCCGCGATGGAACATACAAAAGGACCTCTCACAGAAAACCAAAACTGAACTCTAAAAGCTAGATAAACTTACCACATATTGTTGCCCACTCGACTCTACACAATAGCCTTTATCAGTCATGAAATTTAATTCACAAACAGACAAGTCTACACAAACTATCAAAGATAGATTAACACCTCTGAAGAAAAAGTGTCTGAATGATTTGATTCAACCCTAAATATTGTTGTCTACAATAAGACCCTACTGTCACAAAAGAGAATTAGGTTGTGATGAATATATGAATGAATGAAAACTGAACTATCTCAACATAAACTCAAGAGCAAACCTTAGCATGCTTGTGCTTCTATCCTCCTCTTGTTCCTCCTTTCCTCTTTGCTTTTAGCAAGTTAGAATTGGTTAAAGTAGTTAAACCAACTCACTAGTTAAGCTAATTTAAAGACTCAATTAACTTAGTTAGGGGGAAAAGGTAATAATCAGAATAAGGGTCATAAATGAATAATAACTAGTAGGTGGGACCCCTTCTGACTCCATTTAATTCATAACAATAATAACAATCATAACATAACAATTAGTTAGAAAAAGCGCACCTCCTTGTGTCCCCCATCAACATATTTACTTTTGATGATTTTAGCTCATGAAATTTGAAATTATCTTCAAAAATAATACTCATATATCCAAAATAAAACATGATATCTGAAGTCAACTATCATAAAACAATATATATCATAAAAATCAAAAACCATATTTCCCAGTATGTGATACAACCCTTCCTTGGTTGTTGTTGTTGTCACCTCTTGATTCTCCTGAATTTGCCTTAGGTTGGGCAAAGTCTTTAAGCTTTATCTGATTGACCACATGGGAACAATCGTCCCTCAAATGCATCCGTGAAGACACAGATTTGTCAAAGTCAATGAAGGGTGAAGAAGGGGTAGTAGTGGCCTTTCTTTTATCAAATGCATGGTGGGATTCAGTCTTCAACCTCTTTCTAGCATGAGAGGATTGCATTGGGGAGTGGTTAGGGGCATATTGGACAATGGGGTTCAAAGGTGGAGGAGCAGGCAAGGTCAAGTTGGGCCAGCCACGGTGTTGGGAGATTGTCGGGTGGACAATCTCCTGCCATCCATCGTTTTCAGGGACCTTAGGTTGTAAGGAGACATGATGAGGTATAGGGATACTGGGGGCTTGCGAGGCTTTAAAAGGAGGCCTTTCAGGCCTAGGTTGGATGATCCCCTGCCCAATTCAGTTAAATAATCTGGCATGAAACAATTGGCCAAGAAATTTTGTATCATCATCAAAATGTATGGAGAACCTGGTCCTTCTTAGGCCTCGGTTCCAATTACCTCTACCTCTGTTTCCTAGGCCATGGCTTCCTCGACTAAAAAAACTCATCATGCATGTGTAATCCAATAGAAAATTGTCTTTTAAATAACCATGCATGAAAACTCTTAAAATACAAAAAATATTTGGCTCAAAATGTATTAGGCTCATGCAATCGAATCCATACAAATTGTTTTAATGTTAATCAACGAGAACGGGGGTGAAAAAGGGTTCAGGGATACATGCCTCATGAGGGGTTTGTAATTAGAGAAAAAAATGATATAATGAAAGAGAAGAAGAAATGGTCATTGCCCAATGACAATAACAATCAAATGTAAAACACAACAATAAAATATCACTGCAATCCACCCAAAACACTGCCACTTTCATCTATCTCAACACAACAATTCCCTTGGCTGTAATCAATTTCAGAACAGGGGGTTAAAGAAGGATATAGGATATGTGAAGAGCTTGTAATTAGTGGAAAGTGAGATCATGGAAGGGGAAGAAAATGATTACTATTCATGAAATTAATCAAGTGTTCCATAAAATATTCTGCAGTAAGACTAGATGTACCATCCCATCAACAATCTTTCGACTAAACAACAATTCATGTACATCTAACTAGTTTACTATTCATTAATTAAAACTTTAACACAGTGTTATTGCAAAATAGTAAGTTTTCCATACGATTTGTAAGAGGCATTGTTCCTTAAATCTGCATTTTATAGAAATTTATGAACAATCCCCATTTCCAATCTGTTACTATCGAAACCAACCATTGTCTAGGCATTTCTTTAGTCCATGACTATACTCCACAATCATGTTTTCAAAATAACAACAAAGTCACTATTGTTTCGATAGAGCCCATCAAAATTTGCAATGAAATTCATTCTCATATATATATGTAGTAAAAGATGAAATTTACACGCCTAAAAATGACAACTCATTATACACCAAACAACCATCAATTAGACAGAAGATATTGAGGAGTAGTTTTCCCAAGAAATGTAGTTCTTCCCTTGTAAACAAACAATCCAAGGTGACTTAAAAGATCAGCCACCTACCCAACACGATTTTCATCAACAGTGGCCAATTGCAATAAATAACACGCTTAAAAATCAGTGGGTATCACTGAGTATGAAAAAAAGCCATCCATACTACACACAGTGCACAACTAACAAAATCCCACAGTGTAACATTTCCAATAATCACACAACAAACATACGATCACGATATAGCTTAGTATATCATGTTGAGATATTGATTTAGTCACTTGTGATGGACCAAGTTGTGCATACTCAGGCTTATCCAACCAACAAACAAAAAGGTACAAGGATATATCCAGTCCAATAATCATTTGTCCGCAAAGAAGACCATAGTTTCCCTACCCAATAATTTACTTTGCAAAACATCATTCACAGAATAGTAACCGAATGAAAAATTATCAAAGCTGTTATATAACCAATTGGACATATCTGTACTCAAAATGGTCGGCGATATACGACCATCCAACACACAAGTGGTAAACCCTATAGGCCAGGCTGGTGCTCCATGTCCCCCTCGGACTTGTAGATTTAACGGTTCGCACTGCGACTAACATACGACAGCTAGAGCCAACTTCTTTTAATGGTGACAACTCTGATACCATCAGTGCATGCATAGAGGGAACCACAAATTACTCGTGGATATATGTCAAGTATGAGACAAGAAGGTTATCATAGAGGAGCGAGGATCCAACCCGATCGACAACGAAGCTTGACACGCACAGGGTGTAACCCTTGTGGTTCTTAAATCAAGCCTTGAACTGAGGTGATGATGAAGATGGGCAAGAACAAAAGAGCCATTTCGTGGCTTTTGGTGGGGAGATCGACCATTTCTCAAATAAACAAATTCAATGATGAATAACGCCTTCAACCGTTAAACCCATTAAAAAAAAAGACACTTGACAAGTGATGTGCATGCGTGGGGATAGACGACCAAGCAACCCAACAACAAAAGAACCGCAAATAAGCCAGTAGTAACAGAGAGCTATCACGAGGAAGACTGATAACTTTTACAAACTCAAAATTTAGGAAGAACCATCGATTTCCAATTTAAAAACCAAAATTTGACACAGTTGCAACACTCAGGACAAACACAAACCCATACATCTAAGCTAGTAATCATTTCATAACCAGAGTGAAGTCAAGAATGGAAAAAAAAAAGCATACTTGTTAATCGAAAATCCTTAAGCTAGAAGGTGGATGAGCAGTTTCACCCTGCTAAAATTCTGGACTATGAACACAACAACAAGATCAAACAATACTTCGACTAGGGTGGCAGCCAACGGGAATGGTAAATTTGATGTGCAGTAAATGCACGTCGCCTCCACCCATACCTCATTAACTCAAACAGTACATGCCAACAATTCTCCATTAACACCATTAATCAACAAAATGTAGAATGGACAAAATATATTGACAGATTGTATAATCGAACGAAGAATTTTACAAAGATATGGAGTCATTGGAGAATTAAAGCATACAGTTAATGTAAAGAACTAGTGGATTAGATGGGAAGTTTATGCATGAAGGGAAGCTCACAGTTGGCGATGAAGTATAAAAGAAAGAAAAGGATGGATGGATGAAGGTTATTATTAGTTAGACTTCATATGGAGAGTCGATTTGCAGAGCCGAAGTTACAAAGGCGAAGTCAGAGTCAAGTTACAAAACCGGGTTGGATGTAGATATTAGTTGCAGAGGAAGATGGAACCACCTAAGGATGCAACAAATTCAACGTCAGTACTGAAGAAACAATGTGGTCAGCCCTCCATGATGCCTGTAGTAAAAGAGACATATGAGGAATCATCCTTAGAATCAATATTCCCCAGGGCTTATATCCTACTAAGAAATTCATCCACAAAATAGGTCAATTTACAAAAGGAGACAAAGTACCCACTAATGGAGCCACCAATTCTATAAGGAGTGATCATGGAAGGGGACATGTTAGGCCTAATACCCATGTTAAAATATGTCGACCATGACATTAAAGATGAAAATAAGTTTCCTGAGTTATTACCTAGAAATTTCCTACATAAGTACATTAGTTTCGAGACTGATATGATAGTCATATAACCACAGGTCTGGGCTAAAGGATTGTAGAAGGAAAGAATTCTCAACCTCTTTGATATAGCCCACTTTGGATGGAGCCAAGATATTAATGCATGTGTAACGATGCTACACATTTATGTGCATGGGGGATATTTGTGACTCAATAGGCCAGTCTCCATCGATACAAATTTAATAGTGTGCATTATTGGTCTTCCATTGCAAGGGGAGGACCCATCATTATTGTTTTTCAACAAAAAGAATGAGAAAACTCTAGATGAGAGAATGAAGGAGAAATTCCATACAATTCGTGGACACCGTGAATTGGATGTCTCAAGAATATGTGACCCAAAATAAAGGTTTGTGACGCAAGCCTTAGCATTTAAGTTGTTAAGAAAATGCAGAAAGGATCAAGTGTCAACAACAGTGATAGCGACAACATAAAGATGCGTCGAAGGAATCCAGATGAATAGGGTGATGTTTTTATTAAACCATTTTTTGATTGATTGTGATAAAGCATAGGATAAAGGGACTGAGTTCCATTATCCCTAGTTATTAATTCTCATAGTTCTATCATCTTGGAGGGAGGCAGATGATAGTCAATTTTTGGGGGTCACAAAAAAGCCTTGTCTAGCTATGCAATATCATAACCTATGGTATACAATGCACAAGGAAAAAAAAATGGAAAATAATGTCACATTTTGCATTTATAAAGAAAATATTAGGGACAACATTGAGAGGACACCACGCATACCAGCACAAGTTGTCTAGGTGTATAAGGCAGTGGCACGTTTTAAGGCAGGGCATCACCACATGTATGTACAAGCAAAGAAGGTGATCCAGATTATTTTAGGAATGATATGAGGGAAGAGATATAACAGAGATATAACGAACAATTACATAGAGATATGGAAAGGAACACAATAATATAGTAAATATCATATTCTATTAATGACTGTCTGAAATACAAAAGACTGTAAAATGAAAAATGCACATAAGTAAACTAGAATGGTGGTAGCTTATCTCCGAGAAGAGATGTATCGGCTATGCTCATTCATAAGAATATGGTTACAATCAGGCTCCAAAGGAATTTTTAACATAAAGAATAAATGAGAAAACCCTAAACATCCAAAAACCTAACCCTAGGAGATGAAGCGCCAAAACTCATGTGGGCCCCGATGGGGTAAGTTGGTACATCAACTTTCTAGGGTCGTAACGTTTGCATACGATCTTCATTTCAGGCGCAAAATTTCTCATTGGAAAGAACAATCCGAGGAATACACATGTTGTCGTCACACTCTAACTAAAGCCTACAATATGACTGTGGGGGCCCCAAAAAACGTTGTTTAGGGCCTCAAAACAACCCCAGAAGTTTAGGACCCAAAAAACTAGAAAAACAACTGCCAAAACGGAAATTGGTCTTTGAGCTAGTGGAATAGGTGGGTGGCCACCGATATCCACCTAGATCATTCCTACCCCCTTAGTAATTAATTAAATTCATTGTGTCAAGTTCTTGCATCATATGAGGAAACTTCTATTGAACTTGACTCTTGGTGAGCCACTTCCTTGATGAAGAAACTTCCATGCTTTGACGACCTGATAGAGTTTGATAGTCTATTGGAAGGTGTATTTTGTCTTGGTGTCTATGATATTATCAATTGTCTCATGTTCAATGCAGGAGGGATTGATTTCTATAGGGGCCAACTGCTCGGTTGCATCCAAAGTGTCCATGAGAGGTGGAAAATATGGTCAGAGCACTTCCATATTAAATATTGGGTGCAATCCAACGAAAGGAGGAATACTTAATTAAAAATCATTCTCACCAATATCCCTAGTGATGGTGTAAGGATCGTATCGGAGTGGGTGAAGCTTCTAATGGGGTCTTTTGAGGCACTCTTTCTACAAATGAAACCAAACCTTATCTACCACCTGAACTTTTGTGGTACCCGATACTGATCGTGGTGCTACTTGTATTTGGTATTGGCTTTCTGTAAAATATCATGAACTTGTCATTGGATGTGTTTGATGCACTTAACAAATTTGGCTTCTCGATCAACCTTTTTCGGAGCCTGGGGGGACTCTTATTATGCAGTTGCAACGGGAATAGTTATGTCAATGGGGGCCAATGGTTGGAACCCCAAGCACACCTTAAAAGGGTTTTTTCCAATAGATTTGTGGAGGGATATATTGTAGCTATGTTGAACATAAGGAAGGATTTCATCTCATGTGTGTGGATGTTTGGAATTATACATTGGAACGATATGGAAAATCATCATATTGACTACATTTGTTTGTCCATTAGTCTGTGGGTGGAAGGCAATCGATTTGGTCAGCTTGGTGTCCATCATCGACCATAGGCTGGAACAAAAGGTGCTCAGGAACCTACTATCATTGTTGGATATTATAGTTTGTGGTAGCCAAAAATGATCCCAAACATGTGTTAAGAATATCTTGGTAGTGGCCTCGGTTGTGATGCTCTTCTTCCAGGGTATCAAAATTGCCATTTTACAGAATCGATCAATGACCCCGAAGACACATTCATTCTCATTCTTGGTTGAAGGAAGACCGGACATGTATTCCATGTATATGGACTCCCAAGGCCTATCCGGAGCAGGAAGAGGGGTGTATAGCCCATGTTTTTTGATGGCGAGCTTGGAAATGGCGAAGTAAGTGAAGGATACAATGTACTTGTGAACATATTTTTGAATATTTGGCTAATAAAAATGCTTCTGCAGTACTGCCACTTTCTTTTGTACACTAAAAAGTCTTGTTTCTCGACTGTAATGAGCTTCCTAAATAAGATTTGCATGCTTTCTTAAAGGAACAAATAGGTGGCTCAGATGGCATAATAATCCATCTTGGAGATGAAAGTTGGAATCTATTTTTTTCATGCTCAATGTATGATAGGAAGTATCAAATTAAGATTCATTATTGTATAATTGAGGCCATACAGATGTTTCATGTCCACAAAAGTTAAGAACTATGGTTAGCACTTCCCCTGGGGGTCGACTAAGTAAATCTGTGACATGGTTGGTGCTACCATTTTTGGAATTTATATTCAAGTGGAATTGTTACAATTACATGGACCAATTATCATGGCGGTCATTTTGTAACATTCCTTGTGTCTGCATGAATTTCATAGGCCTGTGGTTAGTGTGGATGATCGTTTCCTTCCCCATAATGTAATTCTTCCATTATCGTCATGTCTACACAATGGAGTACATCTCTTTTTCATAGGTAGGGTATCTTCAAACAACATCAAATAGATTTTCATTTTGATAGGCTAGCATATGCCCATGCTGAGTGAGAACTATACTGATAGCATAATCAAAAGCATTTGTCTCAATATCAAATGCTCATTGTAGGTTTGGAAGAATGAGGACCAGTGCTGAGAAGAGGCATGATTTCAAATCCTCGAATGTTTTCTATTAGGGATAAGAACACACAAACTTGTCCTTCATTCCACCCTTGGTCACCCAGCTTAGGGCCCAAGTGATATGAGAGAAACCCAACAAAAACCACCAATAAAAGTTATCAAGGCCCAAAAATATATGGAGCTCGGTCATTATTTTTAGGGCCGACCAATCACATATGACTTGGATCTTGGATGGATCCAAATGTACACCCTTTTCATCCACAATGTATCCCAAATAATGGATTCTATGCATGTTGAAGGAACACTTCTCTAAATTGGCATATAACTTGTGGTGTCGTAGGCTGCCCAATACCTGTTGAATATGCTCCAAATGTTCCTCCAAATTTTTGTTGAAGATGAAGATGTCATCCAAATATAAAACCACAAAAGAGTTTTTGAATGGTCGTAATATATCATCCATAATCTGCATGAATGTGTTCGGGGCATTAATCAAGATGAAAGGCATGACCAACCACTCAAAGAGACCTTCTCTGGACTTGAAGGATGTCTTCCACACATCAGTTTGCTCAATTGGCACCTGGTGGTAACTTGAATTTATACCAATCTTATCGAAAAATGTGGATCCCTTGATCTAATCGAGAAGATCATAAATCTGGGAAATTGGGTACCAATTCTTGAATATGGTCTTGTTCAAGGCACTGTAATCAATACAAATTCACCATGTCCCATACTTCTTCTATACAAGAATAATTGGGCTCCCGCAAGGTGAGGAGATTGGTCTGATGTGGCCCTTCAGAATTATCTCTTGGATCTGGTGTTTGATTTCTTCATTCTCCATAACAGAATTCTTGTATATAGGGCCATTAGGAAGAGGAGCATTGAGTGTCATATTAATTGAGTGCTTTACTTGATAGTGCATAGAAACCCCAGTAGGCGAGGCGAATATGTCTTTGTACTCCTCGATTATTTCATCCACTTGTTGTTGTTGGGAAGAGAGACATCATGTAGAGGTTTTGGTGGTTGCAGTGACCTTCCGTTCACCTTCTGATCGAACCATATAGAGGAAAAATCTCCTGATCTAAGAAACCACCTTTATTCATTACTTCTCTTAGATCAAAGAGACCGTAGTATTTGGGACTGCCTCTGGTACCCTGTAGAGTTGATATCCAAAAGTAATAATGAGACTATAGTGCCTATATTCATAAAAAACATAATGCCTCCACATATATTGTTGTCCTTGAAAAACATCACAAACTTCAAGTCGGGAAACATCACACAATACCTCATCTTTCAAGGCTTTGATGTCATAGTACACGTGACATTGTTGGTTGACGCGGATGTCACATCCTTGGCTAAGCCAACCCATGGTGAATGGTTGAGGATGTTGCATAATTGTCAAGTTCAACCTCTTGAAAAACTCTTCTAACATCAATTTATTTTGGCTACCACTATCAATAATGAAATAGAGTGGGGTTCATTTCACCCACACCTGTGAGTGGAAAAGATGCTCCCCTTCTTTAGGCTCTGTTGGTTCCTCTGGCTGGACTTTTGTGGTAATGATGGTGACACTAGGTTATGTATCAATGATCTGTCTTCCCTTTTCTAGCTCTAAATCAGAGTCTGAATCAACATCTAACCCTGGGGATTTAACCTCATCCAACAATGATTGTTTGGAGTGACATTCATCAATGGTGTACCAAGGGATTTTGTGTAACTCACACCATTTTCTAGTGCCCTTCTTCAAATTCCCATTACCCTTATTTGTTGGTGGCTTTGGATAGTTATCATGGGGTTGTCCATCCTTGCTATGTCTTTTAGCCTGGGATTTAGGCCCACCCTTACCATAATTTGGTTTTTGCATATTTTCAGACCTGAACTCCTACTTGTTTTGTTGCTTGATTTTGACTGCATATCGATAAGAGGCTCCCAATGATGAGATGTCTAGAAATTCCATTTTGGTTTGGATGTATTTTTGAAGAGTCCCATGATATTTTAGGACCATATGCCACTTAGATTATTTGATACCCAGATTGGTGTGTAAGTTATGGAAAGTATTTTTGAACTCTGGTATCGTTTGGCCCCTCTCTTGGCGCGGTGTGATCAATCTTGTGTATTGTTCATCACAACTTCCAATAGGGTAATATTGTTCCTTGATGGAATCAACAAAATGCTCAAGTGGGCTCTCGCCCAAAATTATAGACCCATCCTCGACATTTTTCTCACAGTAAGTCTTCCACCAATATCTGACATGGGGAAGGGCCTTAAGGAGCATAAAGGTGATATTTTCACTATTAGAAAAATTGTGGACAGAGAAATAACCCTCTAGTAGATTTAACCATTTTTACAAAGTGTCAACATCTATATGGCATTAAAATAAAGGAATATAAAATTTAACTTTTACCTTGAATGGCATCTCACCTCTGAAATGATTTTTTTTTTAAGGTTCCTTCGTTGTTTCCAACAACCATCGAATGATCTACGAGAAATTGTACATCATCTCATTCCTTTGTCGCACGAGGGATTCCTCGAGCAACAATTTGAAAGGATATTTTTTCCCAACATCCCTATTTTCTTCTATCGTGGAAGGTCGCTTGGGCTACAAGAGTAGTTTTCCTCAAGAGATAATATATTGAGACCCAACTCTCTATACCCTGACCTCATTGGGGAATTGCAGTAAAGATGACAAGGAGAAGACCGCTCTGATACCACTAATCCAGATAATTTTAGGAATGATATGAAGGTAGAGATATAATAGAGATATAAAAAATAATTACAGAGATATATGGCAAGGAACACAGTAATACAGTAAATATCAAATTTTGTTAGTGATTATCTGAAATACAAAATATTGTGAAATGTAAAAGCACACAAGCTATCTAGAATGGTGGTAGCTTATCTCTGAGAACAGATTTGTCGGGTATGTTCATTCATAAGAAGTTGATTATAATGAGGCTCCAAAGTAATTTTTAACATAAAGAATAAATGAGAAAAACCTAAACATCCAAAAAACTAACCCTAGGAGATGAATCAACAAAAGTCATGTGGGCCCCGATGGGGTAAGTTAGTACATCAACTTCTCGAGGTCGTAACTTTTGCATATGATATTTGTTTTAGGTGCACGATAGCTAGTTGGAAAGAACTATTTGAGGATTACACATGTTTCCATCACACTCTAGCTAAAGCCTACAATGTGACTATGGAGGGCCCAAAAAACTCTGCTTAGGGCCTCAAAACAACCCGAAACATTTAGGACTCGAAAAAATAGAAAAAAACTGCTAAAATGGATATTGGTCTTTGAAATAGTGGAATAGGTGGGTGGCCACCAATATCCACCTAGATCAGAAGGAACTATATCAGTAATCATTTCCATTACAATAAATATTGACTGAAGATGAGATGGGACATATTATGGTTGATTGGGACAATGAGTGGAAGATTCCACCAATAGAAGCAGGGCCATCAAAGAAGAAAAACATAATAGTACACAAGATTGATGAGGATGATGAATAAGGAGATGCACCATAAAGAGGAAAGGGCCCAAAGGAGACAACCCAAGAGACAACACCACACACAGACATGACACACAAAGAACTAGAGACAGGTAGATCTAGCCCATAATGGACAAGGCAAAAAATCGTCAAGGAAGTGGATATCTAGGCTTTGACGGAAGAATATTTAAAGAAGATATGTGATCAAGTGAAAAATGTAACATATGATGTGTTTCAACATGTAGCACAACAATGAGAAGAGATGAATAGACAAATGTAGGAGTCGATGGTTGAACTGTGTCAACTACTAGAGTCAACAAACATCACGTCAGGTTGATAGATAGAGGAGGAACCAACAACAAGTACTACAAAGACTAGGGAGGCAGGGCTATTGATCTCTTAGTAATTAACAATCGCAGGAGAATGAAGATTGATCAAATTAGCAATAGGGGCGATAGAGTTCCCCATGACAGAGATGTATGAAAAAGAAAGGGATCTAGGTCACATTGACTTAGTGCTATCACAAATGCCAATATAAGTATTGGAGGAATTACATATGAGCATGACACAAGAGATGAAATCATGCATAGAGAAGACATCTAATGAGTTGGTGAAGGTTACCATAGAAATGTCACATTGGAGATGGAGTACATCAAATTTAAACAGGAACGCGATGAGGCTAAACAAAAGGTTGAAAGAACGTAGAAGGAATTTGAGAATGTATACCAAAACTTCTTAGAGGCTCAAAAAGAGAAGGAGGCCCCGGTGGAAGACTAAGTAATGAAGATAAGTTAATCCATTCATGGATTCCATGCATGAATAGTTTATTTAGAAACGTGCTTGACATCGAGCACTCCGCTCGAAGAAAGGGAGAAAAGGGATAAAACAATGACAACTGTGGTGGAGAGAATAAATACTCTAGAAGTAGAGAGTGTGCTCATCTTTATACAAAAACCATGGGGATTTAGACAGAACTCAATGAGGATAAGGGGAAACAAGAGTTCAGTCAGAATATCTAGGTTGTGTAGGAAAAGGTGCATCATTTCAAAGTAGTGATGGACACATTACCGCCACTGTAGGTGGTAAGAACAATGAATGAGAACATAAAGTTGTATTCTGAAATGAATAAGATAAGGGCGTAGCATCAAGATCACACACAATAGATAGAAGTACTACATGATGAAGCATGCAGAGTGACAACATCCTTAGCAACAAATAAAGGTATAATCAAATAGGAAATTGATGAAAGTGAGGAGAAGATGCAGGTTTGGTTCACTATTAAAACAATTGACCAAATTTTGCAAAAGGAAATAAAAGTAAACAAGAAACATGCGATAACAAAGGAGACCTTATAAAAATTCACGACACACTGAAAGAAGGCCTCAGTGGATTGGGACGAGCCACATGTGAGTTTTAGGGGCATATTGGATAGGAATTTTGGTTAACCTTTTGCATCTGCCCCAGAATATGTCAAGGAATAAAAGGAAGTTAGAACATGGACTAGAGCGCATGACAGGAGTAGACTCTAAGGAGTCAAAGTGTCTGACAGGGGGAAGCACTATGTATGTTAAGCCCTAATATTGGTTCATTACCCCTTAATTGGGGCATATTAGATTAGTAATGTTATTTTATTTATGTCGGCTTTAGGCCATTAGTTGTAATTTAGATTAGTAATGTTATTTTATTTATGTCGGCTTTAGGCCATTAGTTGTAATTATACCTCCTATTCTCCTATATATACCAAGGAGACATTTTCATTTTGAATCATCTTGTACTTGAACATTTAAGTGGGGTAAAAGGAGGTTACCCCCTCGAAGAGGCTTATTATTTGAAATTATCTCTTTTTAAAGGCATTGAGTACTTTTTTATGAGGTTTTTCTATGCTATATTGATATTTTGTTCCTAACAAATGGTATCAGAGCTCAAGGTCTTGGGGTTTCGCTGCTACATCTGAGACACCGTGTAATTTTCACTATAACTTTTTTTGTACAATGTTTTAGAAGGAACGGTTTGGAGGATATTTATAAGGCAGATCAAGGTACGTTGGGTTCAAAATTAATCTCCTGAGGCCTTATACTTTCAGAGATACATCCTGTACAAGATAGGGTTCTTGAATCATCCTGAAATGAGTCACTGCGGAATGTTCACTATAAAAAAAATTTTGTAATGTTTCAGACCCTGAACTCTGGAGGAAATTTACAGAAATTAGTAATGTGTCTGTTGTAAAACGTTTAGATTCTGGGTAATCTTAAATTTGTAGATACATCCTGTGCAAGATAGGGTATCTGACTAGTCCTATTGACTAGTCTCAAGAAGGTGTTCCAGGTAAAACAATCATAACTTCTTCCTAGAGTATCCAAATTGAGTGGGACTGGTTGCATTGGATCA
>ML788533.1:764361-777784 GCA_009831015.1 Picea engelmannii | reverse complement strand
AGACATTTTCATTTTGAATCATCTTGTACTTGAACATTTAAGTGGGGTAAAAGGAGGTTGCCCCCTTGAAGAGGCTTATTATCTGAAATTATCTATTTTTCAAGGCGTTGAGTACTTTTTATGAGGTTTTTCTATGCTATATTGATATTTGGTTCCTAACAATGTAGCGATGCACAAAAGGAGGAAAGTAGTTAGGATTTTGGGACACGTTTTCCACATTTTAATGGGCTTAGCCCTATTTTGATATATAAATATGTAATTGATTTTTGGGTAGAGGGGTGCCTAAGTTTTGACATGTGAGAAGTGTTTAGTGATTTTTGCGGTAAGTTGAGTCGATGTTTTGAGAATTTTTGAGGTATGACTAAGGAGTGAAGCTCACACTACAGTGGAATGACTGGGAAGGTTTGGGTAATGTTACGGTTTCATATTTTGTAGTGTAGTGCAAAACTGTAAGAAGATTATCAATGACTAATAAAAGAAGCCATTCGTTGTGGATGTAGCCCACGTTGGGTGAACCATGTTAAACCTGTGTGTCATGATGTGTTGTCTTTGCATGTTATGATTATTTATGTTATGGTACAATGATGGTAAATGTTTAATTATGTTGAATGTCTTATTTATATATGATGTTGTAATGTCGCGCACTGTAGTAACTCATAATTAAATGAATGTTAAGTGGGAGAATGTCACACATAGAATATATTGAGTGTTAAGTAATTGTTAGCTAATGGAAAATTTTCATATGATTATATGGTTAGTAAGAACATGTTGAATTCCTTACTTCCCCTCATCACTGTAGAACCTTGGTTCATGCAACCCCTCTAGATTCCTCGAGTGAGACTTAACTTTCTTATAGGTGATTCCAAAAGGGCCTATGATTAAGGGTTTTGTTGGTCTATTGATGATTAACCTCGGGTCTACCCAATGGGCACCAAAAGACATATGGGATCCTTTACAACCTTTAACTCCCTAATATTTTTTTGCAAAAATCAAACTTCCCAAGACTGTGAAAAGACAAGTACAATTGTGATCCTTCTAATGCTTTAAACTTCCTAGTGTTTTATTTGCAAATAAATAATTAATATGCACACATGTATGGGTGTTTTTACTCATTCTAGTTATTTGTATATGTTGGACTGAAACAACTTTAAAAGAGAAAAACAAAAAAATGTGTGCACACTTAGGGGTGCTTACTTTCATATTTTAGTTTAATCCCTATGTTTTTAGAAATGAAAAAGGTAGGAGGAGAAATATTTCTTTAGGCATTTTCTAATCTACCAAGATCACTCAATGAGTGTGAGGTAGAGAGAATAATAAGGTAAAAATATTGAATCATAGTCCCAAAACAAAAAGTAAATTGATTGATTAAACAAAAACTAAACTAACAAGCTCATGTGATCAAGGATCCATCCACATGGCAATGAAAAAGGAAAATGTGGTTCCTTCTATTTTCTTTACCTCTATAGTGTGGCTTATCTTTTATGCAAGAATGAACTCAAAAGTAGATTTTTGATGTTTATAAAGTGAAATAAAATAAACCCTTTCCTCCCATTAGCTAGCTAATGTGAAAATCATCCACGACCTAAGAAAAAAAGGTGATCTACGTCAGTCCCTTTAGAAATAGAGGCACATAATGTGTATACTATGTAGGAAGAAAATGTTGTGATAGGAGAGACTTGCATGGCTCCACTCAACCATTCCTTCAAAAGTCATGCAAATTTGGCATTACAGAAAAAGAAAATTCTACACAAATTCCCACATGGATGGGGGTCTAAAGACTTGGTTTAAACCCACTATTGGGTCAATTTTGCAACCTACAACACAATAACAATGAGAGAAAAAGATTCACAAGCCTAAAGAATTAGAATTGTGAATTCTATTTGTCTAAGAAAAAATAGACCATTAAGTGTAAACTAGGATGAAGTTGTTATATTTTCATTAGTTTTCAGTAGTAAAATATTTTCTTGAGCATTTTAGATATTCTTTTAACATTCAATAACCACGTACTAAAATATACAAGCAATAGATAAACAAGCACAAGAAGACACAAATATTTAACCTAGGAAACCCCCAAACTCAGGGAAAAACGAAACCAACTTTTCTTAGAGAATATTTTTGATAATACAACCATGAACAAGATCTATCCACAAGAGAAATCCAACAATGAAGAAACCCCGATAACAAATACTTATCTCTCCTTCTTGTCAAACCCTAGCGAGGGTAGACAACTGAGGAGCACCACAGAACTGGTGCAAGATAGGCACATCACTAAATAAATATAGCACACCATAGAACTGGCACAACTGGTAACTACAATTATAACTGCAACTACAACTATAACTTCAACTATAACTGCAACTACAATTGTAATTGCAACTTTAAATGGAACAAATCAATTGGGTAGCACCACACAACCTTAGCGCAACTCTTCCAGAGGTAGTGCACAAGAGAGATCACAAAGAACTACCAAGAATATCCATCCGCAAGTGGGGCACACTTTCCAAGAGAACCAGAAACCATAAATAGTGAAATTTACACAGTTAGTAGTTGCATATTGTGCACTGCAGAAGGAGAGTTGCCTCACTGTACAAATGAAATGATCCATTCCTCTATTTATATTGTTCTAGGTGCCTATCTGGAGTTGACTTCTTATTCTGGGTCTTCAAATTTACTTTATTATTTATGTGGGCCAACTTCTCTTCCTAGAAATTATATTTCCACTTTATTATTTTCCCATGGGATGACTTATCATCCTGGAAAGTAAATTTCCACTCTATTATTTTCTTTGGGTCGAATTCTCTTCTATGGTGTTCTTCAACTATTCAATGGTCTTCCTTTTACTTCTTTGAGTCTTCTTCTTCTCTAAGAAAATTTTTCTATGAGGGAATACCTCCCACTGCTATGAAAACATCGACAATCACTCTTAGCTAGGGAGGTATTCTTCCAATATTTTTTCTTCTAGTAGTCCCAAGACTACCACCATAGTCTCATGACTATGCTGCAATTATCTAGTAGACCCAAAGCTACTACCATGCTATCTTTTAGTACAAGACTACTACCATAGTCTCTATGACTACGCTAAAATCAACTAGTATCCCCAAGGCGCTAAAATAAACTAGTATCTCCAAGGCTACTACCATGATATCCAGTAGTACAATACTACTTACATAGTCTCCATGACTATGCTACAATAAAACAGTATCCTCAAGGATACTAGCATGCCATCCAATAATACAAGACTACCTCCATAGTCTACATAACTATGAATTTAGTAGCACAAAACTACTACCATAGTCTTCACGACTACAAATCTAGTAGAATGAAGGTACTACCATAGTCTCTATGACTATGCTGAATTGTTTCTCCTCTCATAGTAGTCTCATTCAAACCCATCCTCTGGGAAAGACTAATACCACATCCCCAAGGATATGCCATGGTCCTAGGAACATGCTACAAGTCCCATTCACACCTAGCCACTTCACATGGAATAGGAAACACTTGTGCCTGGATACATTTTACTACCTCAATCACTTCACATGACTGATCCGGGACACCCATAGCTAGAGGGAGACCCCGCTGGAGGAGAAGCATCACACCTCCCTCTTAATGAAGGTGGACATTCTGCATCATGCCAAGCTTGTCTCTGAAATGATCATACTTCACTCTAGACAAAAGCTTGGTGAGAATGTCCTCTATATTCTCATCTGTGGATATGTATCAGAGCTACAATGCTCCTCTATGCACCATGTCTTGGATGTAATGGTATTTTATCTCTATGTTCTTTGACTTGTCATTAAATACTAGATTCTATGAAAGCTTCACACAACTTTGATTATCACAATATATCAAACTTGGTTCGAACTCTAGATCAAGTAATCCTGCAAGCAAATTTCGAAGCCACACTTCTTCATGGCTTGAAACAATGGCTACTATATACTTTGCTTCTACTATAATGAGTTCCACTAATGTTTGTTTTCTTCTTAACCATGAGATCATACATGATCCCAAACTAAAGCAACATTCTGACGTGCTTTTCTTGTCCACTACACTCTCCACCCAGTCAGAGTTTGTATAACCTTGCATATTTACTGCACTATATGAGACATATATGAGTCCCTATCCATCTCTACCATGCAAGTACTTCAACACATGCTTTGATACTATCCAATATACATGCCTAGGCTCAACCATGTACTAACTCAATATGTTCACTCCAAGGCATATATCTAGACTGGTGTTAACCAAATATATCAAGGATATGATCAATTGTCTATACATCATGGGATCAACCAAATATGAAGATGAATCACTCAAGAGTTTCATATGCATAACCATATGTGTGGCCATGGACTTGAATTCCTTCATCATAACCATAGGTGTGGCCATGGTCTCTGCCACACTTCTGATCCTAAGAACCCATATCCATCATTTTGAACTCTAAAGTGAGTTCCCTCTTGCACCCATGTGTGAGCTTCTCATCCCCTATACGAAATAGGTCATCCACATATATTACCAAGACCATATTCAAATTTATAGTAAAGTTTTGTATCTACATCACTCTTGGTAAACCCAAAGCTAATCATATAACTATATATTCTGGCATACCATGCCCTAGGTGCCTGCTTAATCCTCTACAAATATTTCTGCAACATGGGACTGCTTCCTATGTATCACAAAACCATGTTGTTTCTTTGTGTACTCCTCTCGCTACTAGAGAAAGTATCTCATCGTAATATTATCCCTCTTATCGGGAGAATCCTCTATCAACAAATCTCACTTTGTACTTCTATATGCTACCATCTGCAGCATGCTTGATCTTTTAGATCCACTTGGAATTCATCACTAACTTCCCTTCTGGTCTTGGAACCACTTCCCACACATCATTCTTTGTTATATTCTCATAAGTGGAAGGTTCTAAATCAATGATCTTACTTATCAGTTCCACATAGCTTGGAAAACTTATGTGGTCTCTTGCTCTCTTTGTGACTGATGCAAAATCCATATCCCAGTCCTTTTGACTAGCTTCCTCCTCAGTCATTGTAGCAAGGTCTATAGAAGTAAGGGAATCCTCCCATGAGGTCTCATATCTCCTCAAATGCTATGAAGCTTTGATCTATCCTCTTCAATGCATGACACATGTCTATCAATCCTAGAATATGTCTTTCTCCCACTTGAATCTGAGGGGGAAACCCTTATAAATGATAAGTTCTTCCTTTGAGTCAACTGACTCTCTCTGAGATCAATCTCACTCCGAGTTCACACGATCACTTTGAAGTTTGAATCCCTATGAGTCTATATAATATTGGATCCATATTATCCCTCTACATCTATTGACTTCCTTTGAAGTTTGATATCATATGAATTGTATTGGGAGGTTTCTCCTCCCTACTGGATCCTAAGGGATGACTCCCTATGAAATCTAGCTCCTTGTGAGATGACACTTGGTGGGACTGCCTAACTCACTACTAGTGGAATCATATGCTCCTCTTCATGATATGGCTCATCACTTCCATATAATTGCATGCCCTTTTCATCCTACAACGTATCATAGGACCATGTTGGTCTCTTCCTAGTCACTACAATGTTTCTGACTAGGCCCTTCTAGCTCTACTGAATCTTCTTGATGATATAAAGAGTGATGAACTGAACTATAGGGATATATGTGGTCATCCTTTGGAGCCTTTTGATCCTCACAATAAATATCTCTATGAGATACTTTGTATCTTGAAAAAGTACCCTTCTTTCCAAAAGTTTCTCACTTCATCTTCTTCTCCTTCGTTACATGGATGTGTATGGTCATGTACACAACTCTATTTTTGGATATTCTACTCCATGTCTTAGCTAGAGACCATCTAATTTGTTTCCTCCTGCAACCGTTATTATAGCTCCCTCTCAGAGCCATCACCTGTGACCTGCCCAGAACAAGAGCAACAACAAGGAAAAATAGAAGACCAGAACAACATTCTTATGATAATAATAATAATAAAATTAATAACGTGAACAACCATCACAATAGCTCCTTCTTAGAGCTATCACTTGTGACATGTCTGGGACAAGAGTGAAAACAAAATACAATAATAAGAAATAAGAACAACACTCTTCTAGTGTTGGGACCAATCATTCCTCCATAGTAACCTTCCCAGAATAAGAAAAAAGAACAACAACATCTCCATGGTAACCTCCATGGAATTTAACAAGATAAATTTCCTAGGATAAAGTCTACAACCAAGAACATCTCCTAGAAGAGTTCATCATTAGTACATGTGTTGACACTGAGAGGGGGGTGAATCAGTATCAAGTACAATTTCAAAACTTTTTCAACTTATATTTCAACCAGATTATATATTCGATTATATCCAATTAGCAATGAACAATAGTAGAAGAGTTACACAAATACACCATAGTACAACATGCACAATATATGAGAAATAATCAATAGTTATCATTCAAGGGAAGTAATGACTTCCAAAGGTAGTTACAATGTCCAAATATAAAGGGAGAGATATACCTCCAAAAGGAAGATACAATCCTCCAATATCAAGAGAGGCTTGACCTCTCCATCCTTGCCCCTTCCTTCCACCCAAGAATATATGAGAGATAATAAAACTTTACATTATATTATCACCGTCAACCAACCATCAAATAAAACCTGATAATGTTTCCTGAGATTTCTTCAACTTCTGAAATTCTTCACTTTGTGGAATACTCTAATCCTGTAGATAATATTACACAATGTATTCTTTGAATCTCCTCCAAGTTTCATTGGTTGAATCCTCCCAGAAAATGAGTTATAGATAAAATGGTAGACCTTATTCAATTTTGGTTTATTCAGGAGAGTTGACTTGTACAAAATTCCTCGTGATCAATATTTAACATACGATTAAGAAATATATACACAGGACACTACATCCCATATTCTTTCCAATGTAATTGGTCTCACTTCATTTGGATTCTCTATGAAGACGTTATGATTGTTTTACCTGGAACACTTGTTTATGACTAGCTTCAGGACTAGTCAAAATCCCTATCTTCAACAGAGTGTATCTCCAAAATTATAGTGAATAAGAGATGAAATGTTTACCACATGTACCTAGATATGTCTTCTCAATAGCATACAAATTTTACCATTTGAATCATTCTAGAAACAAATTTATAGAGAAAATGGTAAGATGACCTGTAAATAACACAACTTAGAACACATCACCAAAAGACTTCATCCTCCCTTGAAATTCAACCTTCTTTACTTCAGATTTCCTATGAAATTCGATTTATATCTCCTTGTTCATTAACAAACTTATGTGTGTTCAAAAATGAATGTATAATGAGACGTATTTATACCCTTTATGTCACTTCCTTTTAACATTAGGGTCGACATGTAGTTTCTTCTTCAATTCACATTGTCATCTTCAAAAATTCATTTCTCCTTAATCATGAGGATCCACGTGATGTGCCACATACCACTGGAAATGTCATGAATTATACTATCCATCCATTGGTTTTGTATCTACTTGTGTAATTTCCTTCATGTCTATCTACTTCGATCAACTGTTGGGTCCAAAATCCAATTGTTAGGGTTGACATCAATGACTACAACCAATGACTAGGGTTGACATCAATGACAACAAGAAATATTCCAACAATCTCCCCCTTTGTCATTGATGGCAACACTCATGCTCCTCCTTTCATTATGATACCAATTTCTCTCCCCCTTTGACATCAATGGCAAAGGGTGGGGCTCCTCCCCTTGAGTTCAATGGCATAAGGTGACCTTCTTCTTTGGGGTTTCTCCCCCTGAACATGTGGCACTCAATAATACTTCATCCTTATTTTTGGTCTTAGGGACTTTTTCTTCCTTGGAATCCCTTTTTGTGGCTTATGTATTCTTTCTCTTCTTCATGTCTAGGATGTATATGTTGTTTGGTCTTTTTGTTGCGGTTGCAACCAATCTTCCTGAGTTCTTTTCTCTAATATTACATTTTCAGGAGTCAAACATAAGAGTGTATCCTTGATCACATATTTTGATGACACTAAGGAAATTATACTTCAGAGATTCAATCAATAGGACTTTTCATGCTTTTATATTTTCACTTCCAATATTTGCAATTTCTTTTCCAAGTATTTTGGTAGATGAGTCATCCCCAAATGAAACATTTCCACTCTTTTTCTTCAAGCTGACAAATTTTCTTTGATCTCTAGTCATATGAGATGAGCACCCACTGTCTATAAACCATTCATGTTCTTATTTACATTCTTTAGCGACCAATGCTATTCGACAATTTTCATTGTGTGGAGTTTCTTTCCTTTTCCATGTTGTAGTTTGTATAGGGGCATTTGGCATAGGATTATATTCCTTCATCTCCTTGCAATCTCGTGCTTTGTGACCAATATTATTGCACTTGTAGAATACAATATTTTGATACATTAATGGGTCAAATGGATTATAATTTTTGTTGATAGGTTTTCGAACATTTCCATATCTACTATTTGCATCATTCATGTATCTTGCATAGTTATTCCTTTCATTGATTCTAAAATTGGTTTCCTTGTGTCCAAAATTTCCACAAGCATAACAATGTCCAAGAAATAAATTTGTATACCTGGGAGTAAGTGATCTTCTTTTTGGAGTAGTCCATATGGGTTCACAATCTATTCTTTTGTAGTTTCCTTCATAATGGTTTCTTTCATACCTGATGGGAGATGATCTTCTTGCTGTCTCATTCCTTCTTAATTCTAGTCTTCTATCTTGTTTTTCAACTTTCTCTGGAGTGTTGGTTTCATCCTTTTCATCTTCCTTCTCTTGTTTTGTTTTCTTCAAACTGTCATTGTATCATAGTCCTGTCTTGTCATTTGGAAATCTTTGACTGTTAAGGATGTCATCTAATTTTTCAGTGTTTTTTTCGAACTTCTTCAACTTTTTTATTGTCAATAATAGCTCCCCTTTTGTGTTCTCCAATTCTTCTTTCAATTTATCATAATCTTCTAATTGTTTCTTAAAGCTACCAATGGTATTTTCAAGCCGGTAATTCTCTTCTTCACAACTAATCAATTCACCTTTTAGTATTATGTTTGTGTTTCTAAGCTTGTTATTTTTAGTTTCAACATACTTAAACTTTTCAAGTTTCTCATCTTCTTGTTCACTCTCTACGTTGTCTTTGTATCCCAAAAAGGAATCAAGGTTGGTTTATTCATCTAAATCTTCTTCATAAATGATTTCTTCTTCTTTAGGACTCTTTTGATCATCATCCTAGGTTTCTTGGGTTATGAAGAGAACTCCTCCATCATTATCTTCTTCATCACTCTCATCTGAGGATATGTCATCATCCTTGGAATAGAAGATCTTTTTATTGTTGAAAATTCTCTTTTTATAGTAGCAGTTTTCAGCAATATGTCATATTCTACCACAGTTAAAGCATTTGAGAGGAGACCTACCTTTGTATCTTCCAATTCCCTTCTGAAACCTTCTTACAAATTTGTTATTTCTTCATCAAGGTTGTTATCCTTGTCTTTTTTCTTCTTTATGGCTTTAAAGGCTACTTCATTGTTTGGTTGGTCACTTTTTGTACCTGTTCTCATTTCATATGCTATAAGAGACCCATATAATTCATCCATTGTCATTTTGGTCAAGTCTGTAGTTTCTTCAATGGCAGAGACCTTAACATAATACTTCAAGAGAAGTGATCTCAACACTTTTTGTACAACCAAGGATTCATTGAGCTCTTCACCTAATCCTCTGATAGCATTAACAACTTCATCAACTCTAAGAAAATAGGTTGCAATATATTCCTTTTCATCCATCTTCAATTTTTCAAATTCTTCTCTATGTCATTGAAGCTTGACCTGCTTAACTTTTGGATCACCTTCATAGATACTCTTGAACTTTTACTGTACCTCTTTAGTAGTGTTGCATCTCATCACTTTGTTGGCAATAGTTTGTGCCAATGCTCCTAGAATAACATGTCTGGCTTTTGAATTACATCTCATAAGATTCTTATCATTTGGATTAGTTGGAGCATTCTTCGGGATTACATAGCCATTTACAACTGAGTACCAAATGTCTACTCCCAAAGATGTTAGGTAAGTTTTTACTCTATCACTCCAGTATTCATAATTTATTCCATCAAATCATTGAATCCCATTTGGAATGTGCTCATGGTCATCCATCTCTACTCAGGATTTTCCTTCCAGTGGTTAAATTGTTCTGAAGGCAATCGGTTTTGATACCAATTGATGATACTGAGAGGGGGTTGAATCAGTATCAAGTACAATTTAAAAAAAAATTCAAATTATTCTTTAACTAGATTATATATTCAATTACATCCAATGAGAAATGAATAATAGTAGAAGAGTTACACCAATACAACACAATACAACATGCACAATATATGAGAAATAATCTATAGTTATTGTTCAAGGGAAGTAATGACTTCCAAAGGTAGCTACACCTTACAAATATAAAGGGAGGGATAAAACTCCAAAAGGAAGATACAATCCTCGAATATCAAGAGAGGTTTGACCTCTCCATCCTTTCCCCTTCCTTCCACCCAAGAATATATGAGCAATAATAAAACTTTACATTAAATTATTACCATCAACCAACCATCACATAGAACCTAATAATGCTTCCTAAGAATTCTTCAAATTTTGCAATTCTTCACTTCTTGGAATACTCTGATCCTATAGATAATATTACTCAATGTATTCTATGAAACTCTTCCAAGTTTCACTCCTTGAATCCTGCCAGAAAAGGAGTTATAGAGAAAATGGTAGACCTTATTCAATTTTGGTTTATTTAGGATAGATAAATTGTACAGCATGCCCTGTGCTCAATATTTAAAATAAGATTATGAACTTCATACATAGGAAACTACATCCCGTATTCATTCCATTCCGGAACACCTGCTTATGACTAGCTTCTGGACTAGTTAAAAACCCTATCTTCCATAGAGTGTATCTCCAAAATTTTAGCGAATAAAGAGATGGAATTTTTACCACAGGTACCTAGATATTTATTCTCAATAGAATACAAATTTCACAATCTGAATCGTTCTACAAACAAAGTTATAGCGAAAAATGGTAAGATGACCTATAAATAATATACCTTAGAACACATCACCAAAAGACTTCATCCTCCCTTGAAATTCAGCCTTCTTTACTTCAGATTTCCTTTGAAATTCGACTTATATCTCCTTGTTCATTAAAAAAATTATGTGTGTTCAAAAATGAATGTATAATGAGATCTATTTATACCATTTATGTCACTTCCTTTTAACATTAGGGCCTACATGTAGTTTATGCTTCAATTCACATTGTCATCTTCAAAAAATTAGTTCTCCTAAATCGTGAGGATCCACATGATGTGACACTTACCATCGAAAATGGCATGACTTATAATATCCACCAATGGGTGTTTTACGTGCATGTATAATTTCCTTCATGTCTATCTACTTCGATCAGCTATTGGGTCCAAAATCAAATTGCTAGGGTTGACATCAATGACTACAACCAATGACTAGGGTTGACATCAATGACAACAAGAAATATTCCAACAACATGATGGTCATTATACTAAGAATATTCAAGTTTTACTAACCAAAAGTAATCAGTAATAATAGAACTCTAAAGACTATTGTTCTAGTTACAACATTTACTTAAGATGCAACAAAATAAAATATCAAAAATGATATGCAAACTTGAAGTCTAGTTGTTTCTTTGTCCCATTTGATTTTTCATATACTGTAGGAGACATCATCACTGCTATCTCCAACTCTTGGGCTTCCTTTGAGTGAATTATATATAATATCCATTTGGATCTACTATCAGAGCTTGGACAAGGTCCTTTTGCCAAGTGTACATTTCTTTCAAACACCCTCACGCTCTACCAAATGATATAGATTGAAAAAACATATAAGTGCATACCTATGAGATTTGTAACACCATCCATATTGTATTCTAATCTAAGATATTACATAAAAAATAATACATTAGAAATCTAAATCAGTAAGTTCAATGTCAAGGAAAATGTCAAAACGCCTAAAACCCTAAAAAATTAATGTTGACGGAATGTTAATATGAGAAGTGAAGTAGGTGCACTAGAGTAGGGTGAGTTGATAAGTGGTGGATTTTGTCCCAATCAAATTTATTGTAAGTGTTCAATGAGTTTTACAAATAAAATTGTGCAGTGGGAAATTGCATCTGCAGCAGAAAATCTAAGCAATGTGAAAAATCTCACGATCTTCCTTCTTGCGGTTAGACTATTTTTAAGGTAACCAGCTCTGATACCATCTTAGATTTTCATTAGTTTTCAGTAGCAATATATTTTCTAGATTATTTTAGATCTTCTTTTAACATTCAATAACCACATATTGAAATGTATAAGAAACAAACAAACAAGCACAAGAAGACACAAATATTTATCCTGGAAAAACACCAATCTCAGAGAAAATCCCAACCAACTTTTCTTAGAGAATATTTCTAATAATACAATCATGAAAAATCTATATCCACAAGAGCAATCCAAAAATGAATAAACCATGATAAAAAATACTTATATCTTCTTCTTGTTAAACCCTAGAGAGAGTAGACAACTGAGGAGCACCACAAAACTGGTGCAAGATAGGTGCATCACTAGAGAAAGATAACACACCACAGGACTGGAACAACTGGTAACTGCATGTAACGACCCTAGTTGGATAAATGTTTAAGAAATTATAAAGTAAAAATAATTAGGGGATTAATTGTGTTAACAAGGTATTAATTAAACAAAGATGATTTAATGATATTAATTAAGTGAGTTATTAATTAATTAAAGGATATAATTGTAATTAATTAATTAATAATTTAACTACAAACTACATTTAATAACTTACGTAATGGATTTAATAGATTAATGGTATATGATATAAAATGGTTGTGTATACAACAAGGGATAACCTATGAATCCCGAGAAGATAAGGGGCATTAACAAGAAGGGATAAGAGGTAATGAATGAGTTAGGTAGGGAGTAAAAAAGGCAGGAGAGTCGGTGAAGGGGGGATAAGGAAGGGAAGGAGTTGGACGGGAGATTATTCTACAGAGGTTTGGGGAATGAATTTTGGGGGAGCTCTGGATTTGCGGAGAGAGTGAAGTTGTGGAGTAGGATTGATACAATGCACCGGAGTTGCTGGGGGTTTTGGGCACGGGGGCCAGGATATCCGTTGATATCCTAGAGCTAGGGAGCTACCTAGTTGGCAGGGAGGAACGATTTTGGGTAATGTTTTGCAGAAGCGGGAAGGAAGCAAGCGGCAGACAAACAGAGGTTAATAGCATCAGGTTCAGGTATTTATTTCAAATTTATGCATTGTTTTAATTAGATATTAAATTTATTATTCATTGATAAATTTACATGCGTAAGTGTTAAAATATTTTGGAATTATTGAACTTTCAT
>ML788533.1:736444-748381 GCA_009831015.1 Picea engelmannii | reverse complement strand
AATTAATTAATTAATAATTTAACTACAAACTACATTTAATAACTTACGTAATGGATTTAATAGATTAATGGTATATGATATAAAATGGTTGCGTATACAACAAGGGATAACCTATGAATCCCGAGAAGATAAGGGGCATTAACAGGAAGGGATAAGAGGTAATAAATGAGTTAGGTAGGGAGTAAAAGAGGTGGGAGAGTCGGTGAAGGGGGGATAAGGAAGGGAAGGAGTTGGACGGGAGATTATTCTACGGAGGTTTGGGGAATGAATTTTGGGGGAGCTCTGGATTTGCAGAGAGAGTGAAGTTGTGGAGTAGGATTGATACAGTGCACCAGAGTTGCTGGGAGTTTTGGGCACGGGAGCCAGGATATCCGTTGATATCCTGGAGCTAGGGAGCTACCTAGTTGGTAGGGAGGAACAGTTTTGGGTAGTGTTTTGCAGAAGCGGGAAGGAAGCAAGCAGCGGACAAATGGAGGTTAATAGCATCAGGTTCAGGTATTTATTTCAAATTTATGCATTGTTTTAATTAGATATTAAATTTATTATTCATTGATAAATTTACATGCATAAGTGTTAAAATATTTTGGAATTATTGAACTTTCATAAACCTAGTAGAAATTACTGTATTGTTGGTAGAATTACTAGATGTTAAATTAAAACCGGCCATTACACTGCAACAGTAACTATATCTACAATTGTAAATGCAACTGAAACTAGCACGAAGCAACTGGGAAACAAAACAAAACCTTAGAGAAACTCTTCCATAGGTAGCACACAAGAGAGATCACTAAGAGCCACCAATAATATACTTCCCCAAGTGGAGCACACTCTCCAAGATAAACAAAAACCAAAAATAGTAAAATTTCCACAACTAGAGAAGGAGAACTGTCTGAATGTACAAATGAAATGATCTAGTCTTGTATTTATATTGATCTTGACGCCTTTCTAGGGCCGACTTCTTATTCTGGGTCTTCAAATTTACTTTAATATTTTTGTAGGCTGACTTCTCTTCCTGGAAATTATATTTCCACTTTATTATTTTCGTGTGGGATAAATTCTCTTCCTAGAAAGTATATTTCCAGTTTATTATGTTCCTGTGAGCTAATTTCTTTTTCGAGGTGTTCTTCAACTATTCAATGGTCTTCCTTTGAATTCTCATAGTCTTCTTCTTCTCTAAAAAAAATTGTCCAAGAGGAAATACCGCCCGCTGCTACCAAAACATCAACAAAAATTACACCACAATTATAATGTTAGAGCTGGTCCATCAGTACAAATCATCAATGCTAGACAGAAAAAGAAAAAGAACTAGAAATGGAAGGAGCATGGAAATAAAACATAAAACAATGAAATGTATGCCCAAATGGAAAGACCAATGAAATGTAGATTTTAACCTTGTACAATTATTTATTGCAAATAGATTTTCAATAAAAACGGAAAAGATACAATGACACACACACACACACATTACACAAATATTTTTACACTAGATACCCAAACTGGGAAAACCAACAACTTGTTTAGAGTCAAACCTCTAATATTCTATTCATCATATTCTTCAATACAATATACATATAGGATCCCATGGAATCCAAATCTATAATCCATTGACCCGGATTAGTCAACAACCCTAATTCCTTAACCGGAATTAGAAATCCATTGGAAAAAACCATGTGTCGAAAAACCACCCAAAAACGGACCAAAAAAAAAAATCTCGGGGGCTCCCCCCCCGAACCCTAGCAAACCTCCTGATTGGGGGGTGCTAAGCACCCACCAAAATCTATTTTCTCCCATATCAATGTATAGTACATCAGATCAATTTTGCAAAGAATATAAAGCATAGCCAACATTCTTCCACTTGTTGTTTTCTTTGCATAAAAAGGGTTATATGATTACATGGTCAACAACCTAGGGTAACAATGCCCATATATCCTCTACACGAAGAGAAATTCTCAGTGCTCATATATTTTGTCAATGAATCTACAATATTCTCCAAAGTGTCCACCTTCATCAGCAACACCTTCTTGTCTTCAACCATGTCTCTCACAAAGTGATATTGAACATCAACATGCTTTGTATTTGAATGATAAGCCAGGTTCTTTGTCAAGAAGATTTCACTATGACTGTGACAATCTATCCTTACAACTTATTTTTCCAAACCCAATACCTATACACAATATCTGTAACCATGCTACTTCCTTGATTGCATGAGTAGTTGTCAGGTATTCTATAACAAACATAAATATATATAATATGTAAATATCTAGTATAAATAGGAAAGTACGCAATAATCCATTAAGGATAGTAAATGTATTAAATAATAATGTATAAGAATATGAATAAGATAATAAGATGATTACAAATGAGGAATGAGGGCGTGTATATATATCTCACACAGGGGTTCCCTTTCATAAGAGACATGACCTTTCATATGTCATGTCTCTTCATAATTAATCATTACCTATTACTTATTTATATTTACATATTATATATATTTATGTTTGTTACATATTCAACTTTTGTATTTGAGAGTGTCACTACAAACCGTCTTTTGCTAATCCAACTGATTTCTCCTCCAAACAAGTTAAACATGTACCCACTTGTAAATATTCTATGGTCCAAATCTCCAACCCAATCTACATCCACAAATCCATGTATGTCCAACACTTTGTCCAATCCTAATATTTCTTGGTAGCACAATACATAAATTGTAGTTCCACACAAATATATGAAAACCCTGATTACTTTTGTCCAATTCTCATTCCCCGGTTTTGACATATACCTACTCAAAGCTCCCATTGAATGTGTAATGTCTGATCTAGTACAAACCATTATGTACATCAAATTTCCAGCCACACTCGCATATGGAACACAAGACCTGCCCTCGTCCTCTTCTGTATCTTGGGACACTGATCCACATATAACTTTACACCTACAGGAATATGAACCTTGGCTGATTTACATTCCTACATAATAAGCCTCTTCAATATTGTCTCAACATATTTCCTCTAATTTAACCAGAGTTTCTTGTTTTTCTGACCAATTTTAATTTCCATGCCCAAAATGAAATTTGTGGCACCAATATTCTTCATGTAATATTTAGAGGACAATGGAGTTTTCACATCCTAGATAACCTAGTTGTTTCCTATCAAAAAAATAACATCCACATACAATACCAAATAAATAAGATGATCACCAATTAATTTGAAATATATACAATGATTTGTTTTTATCCTTGCGAATCCAAGCCCCAACATATAAGTATCAAAATTTTGATACCACATCCTTAGTGATTTCTTTAACTCATGCATAGACTTTTTTATCCTACATACCAACTATTTCTTTCCCTTCACATCAAATCCTTTTGGTTGCTTCATGTATATTTCTTCTTCCATATCCCCATGTAGGAATGTTGTCCTCACATCCATATTTTCTAATTCAAAATCAAATGCAACAACAATAGATAAAAAAATCTAATTGAATTTAACTTGAAAACATGAGAAAAAATATCAACAAAGTCAATTCCCTCTACCCGGGAATAACCTTTTGTTACTAACTAAGCTTTGTATTTCTCCACTTTACCTTCTGCATTCAACTTCTACTTTAGCACCCATTTGCTTCCAATGTGATTTTTTCCAGTCAGTAGCTCCACTAGATCCCAATCCTCATTCTTGTCCAAGGTTGTCATTTATTCAACTGTGACCTTTTCCCATAGTTTTCAATCCTCTGAATCCACTTCCCCCCTAAAAGTTCTAGGATCATCATCAGTAATAGACAAAGAAAACTTTGAATGGAAATCAAGTGGAGAATACCTTTCTATTTTCCTTCTTTTCTGAACCGATCTCCTCAATACTAGAGTATGATGATCTTTTTCTTCTGATTCATGTTCCTCTGTAGAGTCTAATTCATCATCCTTTAACTCAAACTCTATTTTCTCTGGTTCTTCCTTCCTTGGTAGGACTTCTTGTTTGACAACATCTTTGATTTCTTTAAATACCACATCTCGTCTATACACTACCTTCTTAGTTTCTTGGTTCCAAATATTATACCCTTCCAGACCATCTTTATACCCAATAAAAATACAGTTTTCATCATTTTTATCTAGCTTACTCATGTTTTCTTTTGGATGTGAACATAGACCTCATAGCCAAATACTCTGAGATGTGTGAGAGGGGGTTTCTTACCATTCCATACCTTGTGTGGAGTTCTTTCATCCAGTGTTGATGCAGGTGATTAATTGACTAGGTAACATGCAGTACCCATTGCATGTGCTCAAAATTCCTTTCCTAACCCAAAACCACTAAGAATTCACCTTGATTTTTCGATTAGCGCATGTTCATCCTTTTTGTGACTCTATTATGTTGAAGTGTATATGGAGTAATCTTCTACCTAGCTATACCACACTTCTTACAAAATTATTCGAATTCATTTCTAAAAACTCTCCACCACTATTTGTCCTCAGCACCTTAATTATTTTCTCTATTTGATTCTCCACAAGAGCATTAAACTCTTTAAACCTGTCAAAGACTTCATATTTACTCCTAAGGAAATATATCCAAGTATTCTTGGAGAAGTCATCTATAAATGAGACATAGTACATAGATTTTCCCAGTGATGGAACCAAAACAGGTCCAAACACATCATTGTCCACCAACTACAAAATTCTTTTTTCCCTCATTGCACCATAAGAGAATATTACCTGATTATGCTTCCCATATACACAATGTTCACATAAATTAAAATCCAGAGAGAAGTAATACATACCTTCAACCATACCTTTACTATTTAATAGTTTAAATCCTTTCTCTCTGATATGCCCCAGTCTTTGATACCACAACATAGCCTTTTCTCTAGGGACTATATGATTTTTTTATTCTTCATATCCAATATCAAGAACAATAGAACTATTACACCCATAACTAATAGTGCTTCCCTGCAACTTATACAGAGTTCAAAACTGAACTCCCTTCAACAACACCATTGCTTCTTGTACCATCCTATAGGTTTCTTTCTTAAACATTTTTTTTACTCTCCATCGTTCATTTTTCTTACATAAATCAAAATTTTGGTCAAACTTCGGATGTGCAAAACACCAAGGAATGTTATGATTCTTCTGTCCATGAGATTCAACTTGAATCTTCCTTGTCCTATTATTTTAGCTGCTGATTCATCACCCAAGAAAACATCACCTCCATCATACATTTCATACTCGCAAAACCACTCACTATGCGGAGTCATATGAAAGGATGCACCCAATTTAACCAACCATTCCTCATGATGTGTGTGTGTTCTTGAAGAAGCCAAGTACACATCTCCTTCTTCTTCCTTGGAGATTTTTTATTTAGTAGAAGGAGAATCTTAAGATCCCTTCCCTCTGTCAACACTTTTGAATCTACATTGCTTTTTGTAGTGCCCTTTTTTTTCACATCTCCAGTATACTTTTACAAACTTTTGAAGAGATTTAGATCTTCCCTTAGATTTAGATCTCCCACTTGAGGACTTAGATCTATTTATATCTTGGAAGCATCCTATTACAAATAATGCATCTACGCTATGTCCTTCCATGTTCTTCTACCTCATCTCCTTCGACAAAAAGGATGAGACCACATAATCAAAACTTAAAGTATTTGTATTACTACCTATGGCCACAACCAGACTATCCCACAAGTCTAGTAAAGATCACAATAAACTAATATATTTTTCTTCATCATAAATCTTAATATCAATAGATAATAAATGACTTACCAGTGTATTGAAGGAATTCAAATGCTCTGTCACCAAGTGTTCGTCTTTCATCCTCAAGTTATACAACTTCTTCCACAGGAATAGTTTAATTACCAAGGACTTAGACTGATGCAAATTCCTGAACTTATTCCATAGTGACTTGGTTGTAGCTTCCCCTAACACATTTAGTAATACTAAATTTGAGAGACATGATCAAATTGTTCTTTTCACCTTCCAATACAACCTTTTCTAGTCTTCTATTGACGTTATTGTAGGTGTCGTACATGGATCTACCGCAATCCATTGACCTTTGTCCAGCAACATATCTTCCATCTTGAGCTTCCACATCTAAAAACATTTCCCATTAAATTTCTCAATCTCTATTTTCGAACTGCTCTCCATTTCTTTTCACATAAAGAATCAATACCACATATCTCCCACTATAACAAGGTTGATCATAGACCTGATCCAAAAAAACTGAGCACAAAGGCATCCCCCTGAAGCCAATAATTGATCGGATACCAAATGTAGATTTTAACCTTGTACAACTATTTACTACAAATAGATTCTCAATAAAAATGGAAAAGATACAATGACACACACACACACACTACACATATATTGTTACCCTGGAAATCCAAACTGACAAAACCAACAACTTGTTTAGAGTTTCACCTCTAATCTTCTATTCATCATATTCTTTATTCTTTACAATATAGTATACATATAGTATCTCGTGGAATCCAAATCCCTAATCCGTTGCACCATATATAAAGTCAACAACCCTAATTCCTTAACCAGAATTAGAAAACGATAAAAAAAAAACCATGTGTCAAAAAAATACCAAAAAATTGACCAATTTTTTTTTTCTCAGGGGCTTCCTCCCTCAAACCCCCCAGACCCCATTTTCTCCCATATTAGTGTACAATACATGGGATCAATTTTTGAAAGAATATAACACATACCCAACATGAAATACACCATAGAGGATTGGAATGAGTAGGTGGGCTCTCCTCTCCTCTCCTCCTTGAAGGGTCCTTTGTTGTTCCTTGAGGCCTTCTCTCCCTCTCATTATGAATAAGAAGGCTGTAAAAATCTCTCCAAGGGGAGAGATCAATGCACAAATATTTGAGCTATGGGTGCAAGAGTGATATATTGAGTAACATGATTCTCTAAGACTCATCCAAGCAACATAACAATGTTTAACCTTCTATATTTGAACTACATACCCATGGCCTCTATTTATAGGCTTTGATAAAGCTCCATAGCAACTAGATTCGAGTGTGAAAGAGATGTGAATTGGATGTGGTTTTCCATGTCTGAGTGGGCATGGAACCAACTAAGGTACCAAAGTTGAATGACATAGAGCTCAAGACCTCCTTGTACATCATTTTCATGAGTACTGTGATGGGATTTTTTGTAATAAATGTGTCAAATGTTGGTGATATTTCACTTCAAGTGGATCTACGTGGGTTTTGAATAAAATACTTGAAAACGCATGCAGATCGTGTAAAATCCACATTGTTGAATCACGCAGATGACTTAAAAACCCACTTTCCATAGTTTTGTTGCTCTGTTAAGTATAGTGTAATAATTTCATGAGTATGCACTTTGTTGTATTGTATCGATGACTCTCTGAATTATTTTTAGGTGATAACACAACCCTTCATTGCGATCCCCACCAACATGAATACTATGCTTGAAGAATTTTCCACAAACTCCCACTCAATGAAAATACTAAGTTGGAGGAAGGGTGAGCCAATTGTCCCCTAGTCTCCTCTCAATGGGAAAACTAATCTAGAGCAGGGCTAGTTTACCCTTCGCTAAGAGATCACTTAAGAAAGTAAAATCTCAAAGATAATAATATTTTATTTGATATAAGTTTCTATAAATGTTGTGAAATATCATTATTGATTGGTGGCATCACTTTAACATTGACCAACCTCATACTAAGTGCCATTAAACTAGAATGAATGCTCTAAACTAGTCAAAAACTTATTTCTATAATTATGCTTTGTGAGCATTTTTTTTATGTTGTCACATAAAAAAATATGCAAGCCTCCTCTATCATGGTAAGAAGCCTCTCCTGAAGACTAAATTCTCAATTAATAAAGAAAATGGCTCACACCTTACATGATTGGCATTGTAATATTTACCAACACAATAATTCAAACACCAAACCAAAATCACATCTAGTTAACACTAACAACATATACACAAAAATAAAAAAAATAATCAACCCAATCACTTTCTATAAAGTATTTAAATATTGAATTCAAATTAATAAGATTTTACATTTAGTTAACACTAACAACATGTGCACAAACATAAAAAATTAATCAACCCAATCACTTTCTATAAACTATTTAAATCTTGAATTCAAATTAATACTATTTTACATTTAGAAAATGTATAAATAAAATCAAGTATATACAAAAATAATATATATCTTTTTATTTGTTTACAAATAAATTTACTACCCAGATTCAAAACATAATAAGCCAATTCATATTAAAATAACCATCAATAATAACTCTTTTTACTTCCAATAATAACTCTTCTTACTACAATGGACAACTAACTTTACTACCCAATGTTATATCAATGTTGTTAATGTTAATAAATTTTACTACCCAAAAAAATACTACAATAATAGAGAAAGAAGATAATCTTGAGTTTGCACTGCAAAAGATGAAATATAACCGTGACTACAACGATTATGACATCTTAGATAATGATAAAAGGCTGCCCAGCCTATCCTCCAAGGCTATGCACTGGTTTATAGGTGCAAATGACAGGCCCATATCCTTCATCTTTTGATTGGGGAACTTGTATGGTCGATTCCTTGGATTTTTCTCATCTGAACACTTGCGTGCATTAAGTTGGCTTCATTTATTATCTATTTTTTCACAGATATTATAGTTTGAGCATAAGTGTAATTATGCCGATAGGGTTTTCCTATTGGAATAAATTCTAATCTAATGGCCAACAATCAAATATACAGGTATATTTTTCGTCTTACATCCAAATCAATAAATGCAATTTAATGTTCATAACTTTCTAGCGTTTTTAAAAGCGTTCGTTAACCTGTTAACTTTTTAACATTTACTTAATATGATTAAAAAAATTATGTGTGCCTATCTAATTACCACGTTCAAATGATTAACAAAATTACTTGAAATTACAAATTTACTTCATTATTAACTTTTTCTATTTTACTATATTAAATTTATGTTTTTACCACATTTTTCATATCTAACATACACCTACAATGACCGATTTACACCTAAAATGCCAGCCGCCATAATTTTAATTTTAATAATTATCGCTTCATATTCGTTGGTAGTCAAGAAATCATGGCTACCTTAAGTCTTCATTCCATTAATGGCCCGCGCCTCTTCATACCTCTGACCATTTCATTCCATTAATGCCCCGTGCCTCTTCATACCTCCGACCATTTGTTGATGCCCCGAGTCGTTTCATTCCATTAATGCCCCGCGCCTATTCATACCTCCGACCTCTTGAGAGGCTAGCAATATCCAGCCTGCTGCAGAGTCATTAAGACTCTGTCAGTGGACTGCCCATACATGCTACCATGGAGCATAACCATCCATCCACCACCCTCGGCGTCCGCGCTTAATTCGGCGACATCCTCCCTCCAGCGCTGGAAGGGCCCAGGGTCGTTTCTGTTTCAGTTTCTATTGTACCCATGCCTGCATCATACAACCATCGTTTAATGTTGCCCATACCATCATTTGTTCGACATGGCAATGGACATGCAATGTGCATCCATTTTTCCATGACAAAAGGGGCCAATTTGAAATTTTAAATGCGCTCATTGGATTGGATGATTTATATATAGACTTCCCATGACATGAATCGATGCAGAGACATCCAAATTTGAAATTTGAATTTATAAACGCGCCCATCATGGCCGGTGAATGTCAATAAATGAAAAGCATTCATTGATTTCAAAAGTGAGGAGGTTGTTTGTTTGAAGGGTTATATTCCATGAAGGCATAGAAAATTTAAAAGATGGGACTGTGCGAGATACATTTTCCATTTTTTGGCAAGCATTGGAACATGGCTGATGAAGATTGATCATCGTATGGTAAGATTGCAAGATTGAAATTCATGAAAAAGATATCCGTTACCCAAAAAATTGACATGTATTTGAGATGGCTAAGTTGATCTAAAGTTCCAGATTAGAGGGTACCATTTGTATTTCGTCTTCAGCTTGTGTGCAATAGTAGGAATCCATTATCATCCTTTCATACAACTCTAAACTCCTTGCAAGTAGTCATTCTTTCTCTCATTACATCTAAACTCCTTCCAAGCTGTCATTCTTTCTCTCATTACATTATGTGAATGTTGGATTGGTTTCTGTCTTCATTTTCTCATAGTTTTCATAGATTTGCAGGTTACAAGTTTACTAAAGATGCAGGCAAAAGAATGGATTCCAATGGATTTTAAACTCATGGGCAGCCATTAAAGCACAGTTTTTTACCTCCTTGAGATAGTTGCTTGAGATTTTGGAGGGAAATACAAAATTCACCATAAACCCGAGCTTGAAACCTTGACTTCAACATTCATTCCCACTAGACAAATAGCCTCAAGCAAGATCAAAAATCCATGTGCTCTTTTTGTTTGGATTTATGGTTTTGGATTAGTTCATTCATTTAAATGTTAATTAGCATAATTTTATCTTACGTGTTGCACTGTCACTGCCCATACACTAAAAAATGTATCTCCAACTCTCTCATTAAGTTTGAGAACGCACAGGTTTTGAGTTTGATTGCAGCACTCTTCTTCAGAATTGAAAAACATACCTTCCAACAAAGCTGATAAAAATTTTGCACGCAAAATGGAAACAAAAAATTGCATTTTCCAGTTCTCTCATTGAACTTGAGAATGCATAATTTTTAGCTCTCTTTAAGATAACATCTTCAAACCTCCTTTCAAGGTCTAAAAAAAGACTTTTTAACTTGCTTTGAGATAACATTTTCATTCCTCCTTTCAAACTTAAAAATACTCAAATTTCGATTCATTCTACCTTATGCTCGCACATTTACTTTCAACTGTCATTTTGAATTTGGGTATGTTATTCCATGCTTGTTTGAGAGGGCAATTTCTTGCCCATTACCCACCATCATTTCCAAGAGTCATGTCCCAATTTGAAATTGCACTTTTAGCCCCAACGTTGAAGACCAAAATGCAATTTCCTTTGCAGCTCGACAATGCATTTTCTAGGCTTCTTTCACTTGCATAAAACGTGTATTTCCAACTTTATTTTGGAATTGTTTTGGATTTGCATTAAGGTCTTTTATTTTCTTATTTTTAAATGTTACATCTCTACATATTTTTTTAGCATGGATGATTTTAGGGGCTAATTTTCCATGGCTTTTTCAAAAACGAGATTCGCTATTTTAAAAATGATTCGCCCAAATTCTATAGGATAAAATTATTTATCGTAAAAATCACCAAAATTTTATAAAAACTATATAAAATCCTTAGAAATTTGAATATTTTTACAAAAATATCACCAAACATTTATAGTTGGCATATGAAGGATTAGTAATATTCGCCAAAGTTTCTACATTTTAAAATAAATTTCCATCCTTAAAATCATCCTTGTTTTTTAGCCTTGAATCCACCTTTTGTAATCTATATTTTATTGTTTTATAAAAAAATTAAATCTATATTTTATTGTTTTATAAATAAATAAATAAAAATTATATTGAAATTGTTTTTATTTTAACTATATTGTTTTATAAAAAAAATTGTATTAAAAGATTGTTTTTATAATTTTGAATGGTTTTTATTTTAGTTATATCTCTTCAAAACAATTAAAAAAAACATTGTATTGAAAGTTTTTATTTTAATTTTATTGTTTTATAAAAAAAATTATATTAAAAATTTATTTTTATAATTTTGAATAGTTCTTATTTAAATTTTATTGTTTTTTTTTTTTAATTTTGAAGTTAAAAGGTTAATTGGTGCTAGTATTTTTTTAATTCTAGTCAATGAATTTAAGGAGGGTTTAATATATGATAATCATAAGTAAAAAAAAACTTCTTTACATGTGTTATTTTAATGTAAAGAATGTAATTTTAATTTTAATTTAATTAGTTATAATTTTAATTTTATTTGATTTTGTTAATAATTTAAAAGATTAAAAAATTGATGTATATAAATATTTTATATTTAAATATATAG
>ML788533.1:698929-713696 GCA_009831015.1 Picea engelmannii | reverse complement strand
TTTTCAAATTATAAATATCTTGTTCTAAATTATTATAGGGACAATTTTTATCTAGATTATTTTTCTTATAAAAAGTAGAATTAATAGGTGCAAAATAGCAAATTGATATATACATCTTCTTAGCATTGGTGTCTAAAATTTCTATCCAAATGTATTGATTAATAGGGTCAATCTTATGAAGTTGAATGTGAGGAGAAATGATTTTTCTAATATAACAAGCTATGCCTCCTATCCCTCTACGGTGGGATTTTTTGTTCCATGTCGACCACAAGACAAATCCTTCCATGTTATGGACCTTAGATTCCTCATGCTCCCGAGTTTCAGCTAGACAGATAATATCAATACCACTGGGGATCCAACTTATCATAGGACCTTTGCACCATGAAAAGCCATGACAATTCCAAAAAAAGATCCCAAGTGTCCTGAATTCCTATTTATTATTATCCTTCTCGTCTATATCCCTAACAATAGCTTTTCAATTTCTAATTATTGCCCATTTTCCTTCTTTCCTAGCTTCTTTTACCTTTGGAACTTCCTTCCTTAGTTCAGTTTAATCTTCGGGAATGAGGTCTTCATTTATAAATATTCCAGACCCTTTTAAGCTTGGAGATTTACTAAGTATGCTATATTTATAGTCAGTACAACTTACATTGACATGGATCAACCTATCTTTGTGATCAATTATTTTTCCTAGCCTCTTTGTTTCTATGAGGTAAGTTGTATCAATTTGTGATTTATTTTTTAATTCTTCTTTTACTATTGCTAGTGTATCCTTCTCTTGTTGTTCTTTTATACCAAAAATTATGAGGTTCAAGGCTCTTTTGTTATGCTCATGGTCCAATTTGATTATCTTATTCATTTCCTCTTTGATGGGTTTGATATCTAATTTGTTTTCCACATTACTGAGGGTCAAATTATTGGTTAATTTTTCTTCTAGCTCTTTAATCCTCTCTCTCAAGTTGTGATTTCCTTCAACCCCTCCTTCTTGAGTTCATTGTTTATGTTTTTCCATTTCTTGAATTATATCCTTCATTGTTTGCAATTCACTTTTGAACCTTAAGAATCTAGCCTCTATTTGAATTTGAATGGTATCTTTAATTTTTTTTATCAATCATTGTCTCTAGCTCTATTTTGAGTTTTACATCTCTTTCTTCACTCCTTTTTTCTAATGTTTCTAACTCTATTTGGATTTTGGCATCTCTCTCTTCTCTTTTTTTTTAAGGATCACTAGGGTGATTTTGGGGGGCCTCCCCTTGTTAGGGTGAGTTTTTGGAATAGGTGGTGAAGTGCTCATATTGAAAAGAAGAGAAAAAATATGTAACAATTATTATTAAGGATTGACTTTATCTCTCAAATCAATTTTTACTTCTGAAACATAAAATAAAAAAATAAATAAAATATATTTAAATCTCTTTACGTAAAATTAAAATTGAATCAAAGTAAAAAGTGACTCACCTCATTTCAGATGTCCAAATGCTCAACCCTTTGAAGAAGCCAAAAAATAATTTCTGAATACGACAGAGAAGTCCAGAGAAACTACAGAGATTATTCTGGGTAAAAAAGGTAAAAACTACAAAGATTATTCTCATTCAAAACCCTAGATATATAATCTTAGAAATAAAATATCTCCTAAAAAATAAATAAACAAATAAGTATAATTCTTGTTCAAAACCCTAGATATATAATCTTAGAAATTAAAATATTATTTGTATTTGAAACCCTAGATATATAATCTTTAAAAAAAAAACAAAAAAACAGAGAAGTATTATTCCCGTTCAAAACCACAGAGATATAATTTCAAAACCGCAGAGATCTACTATGCTCGTTCCAAACCGCATAGAAATATTAATTTCAAAACGACAGAGAAATATTATTTCCGTTCAAAACCGCAGAGAAATATTATTCCCGTTCAAAACAGCAGAGAACCGCAGAGAAATATATTAATAGTGTAATGTATTAATAGTTCAATTAATATATTAATATAGTAATGTATTAATATATTTTTAAATTTATTAAGTAGCCAAAATAATTTATTAATACTAAATTAAAACTAATTATGCATCTATTTTATATAAGGTTGTAAAGCATGTACTTTCTCTATAAAGTTGTAAAGCATGCATTGTCTGTTATGTAGGCTTTAATGGGGAGATGTGATATATGAATCCAACAATCATCTTTTAAAGTTTTAAAAAGTGGTTGATATACACGGATCGACCTCATTTTCCACCTTTTTCAATTAATAACAGCGTATATCAACCACTTTTTACATAAAAATGATTATTGCTAGTAATGTATTACTTTAACATTAATTACCTTATTAATACATTAATAAGGTAAGATATTAATAATACATTATCAAAGTTAATATATTATTATAATTTACTAGGTAATGTATCTATTAATGTTTTATTAATACATTTATAATAATAAGTTAATATATTATTATAATGTATTATTAATATATTAATATTTTAATAATGTATTAATACTTTTTTAATGTATTAATTCTGTAATAATAATGTTTTAATATCGATATTTATGTTTTTATTTATAAAATATTTAATATATTAATGTATTAATAATGTTTTATTAATATATTAATACATTATTGATATAATGCTTTAATTAATGTATTAATAATGTTTTATTAATATATTAATACATTATTGATATAATGCTTTACTAAATGTATTAATAATGCATTACTAATATATTAACATATTTTTTTATGTATTAATGTATTAATAATGCTTTACTAATGTATTAATAAATTAATAATACTTTACCAATGTATTAATAATATTTTATTAATGTATTAATTATTAATAATACTTTAATGTATTAATATATTAATGTATTTAATACATTTAATGTATTAATGTATTAATACTTTAATATATTAATATATTAATACATTAATGAATTTAATATATTTAATGTATTTAATACATTGATGTATTAATGTTATTTCAGGCATACCGGTTGTCAACTAGTAACAACCACTTTTATGTAAAAAGTGGTTGATATTAATTGAAAAAAGTAGAAAATGGTGTAGATTAACTTATATTAACCACTTTTTACATAAAAGTGGTTGTTGCTAATAAATATGTTTATATAAAAATTTAATATGTGCGTAGGTAATTGGTAGGGAGTGAATAACAACGACACTGTGTAGCTAACATGTGAACCAGGTCTCCTCGATGGAAGCTGCATTCTGCGCACAGATATCTTTGCCCAGTGGCTGAGGGTGTTTCATAAACTAAAATGTGAGCCTCTGCCACATCCCTCACGTCCACGTATACCTGTGTTGAATTCACATACGTCTTGGCTGACCCTCATCATCGAGATTCATAACTATTAATTAAATCGTTAATCCATGCATATGTTATTACTAATAAAAGTTAAAAGTTGTAGGATTGGGATTGAATGAATCAAGTTATATAATTTTTCGTCGGAGAAAGAATTGTAATTTTTTATATTTTTAATATGGTTTTTGTTTAAACATTTAATTTTTTTCATTGGAATGAGGGAAATAGATTTTTGGTGAATTTTTATTTGTTTTTGTTATTTAAATTGTATTTTTGAATGCATAAAGCACCAAAACAGCAATACAAATTCAATTATTCAAATTTGAAGTTCCAACAATTTTTGGTTGGATTTCAGTAAAAATTGATCTAAAAATGACTTCCTCTAAACCTTAAAAAATTTAAGAAGTTGTTCTAAATCACAACTTTCTGTTATTTAAATTTCATTTCTGCATTCAAAAATGGATTTAATGTGTTGAAAAAGCCTTAAAACTCTAGGATTATATAAATTTAACCACTTATATCTACAAATCCAACAATATCTCATAAGATTTCAGAAAATATCCACTAAAAATATTTCACATTAGACTAAAAAATCTAAATAAAAAACATCTAACTTGTAATATATTTGGGTGAAGTATTCTAAACTTTAAACAACTTTACACAGTTTTACCCCTTCTAAGACATTTTTAATTTGGTGAGACACTTTGTTTAGAGTAAAATCTTGTGAAAAATTTAGAAAAATTATACATTAAAAAATGAAATTTAAGATACTAAAAATTAAAAAACATAAAAAAGTTTAGACTATGCTCTAATTAATTTGATTATAGTACATACTGAAACATTACACACTCTCAAGTATTTCATAATATGAGCAGTGCTAGGGTTCAAGGCGCACTGCAACAAGGGACCTAAAACCAGGCCTAATTAATTTGATTATAGTACATACTGAAACATTACACACTCGTCGAGTATTTCATAATATGAGCAGTGCTGGGGTTCATGGGGCACTGCAACAAGGGACCTAAAACCAGGCCTGGATTGATCACCACGAGCTCTAAATTCCTTCTCTCGGCAATATCCCATGCCGATTTCTCTGCCAAGGTTTTTGCATAGCAATACCAATTCTGTAATGCGGGAGTCAGGCCAACCAGTTATTAATCCATGATTTGTATAAGCTGATTCAACCTCTACCTAATGTAAACCGCACCGATAGAAGATGTATAGACAACGCGGTTGACCCCTGCTTCTGCGCAAGCCTCCATCACATTCCTCGTCCCTTCCGTCGCTGGCTCTATCACTTTCTCCTGCACTCATTAATTATAAAACAAGTTTAACAAGATCTAAGCGATTTTAAGCTCGAACCAACTGCATGGAATTGGAATTATGACTAGACTCGAAAGAAGTGATGAAGTAATTACAGGGTCATCGTTGAGAACGGCAGCCATGTGAAAGACACCATGGCAGCCTCGGATAGCTGTTTGTAAGCTCTGGTAATCAAGAATATCAACTTTGACAAGCTCAAGCCTCTCTTTTGCTCCTTCCAATTCTCTCAAATGCTCATACTTCCACCCATCATCTACATTTGTCAAATCCTTCAGAAATTGTATTTCCATGCATGAAGTAACAGTATATATGTACAAACATATTCCATGCAAAAACAAATAATTAAATGAAAATTATGTGCTAACAATACTCTTAATTATTGGATATACCAGTTGGGTTGGTGCGAACTGCTCCTCTAACAATACAGCCTTTGGTGAGGAGCAACTTGCAAGCCATGAGGCCATGAAACCCCCTGCCCCCATTACACAAACTGTTTTGTTTGTTTTCTTACTCTGCTTCATTTCATCCGATATCATGAGCATGAATCTACCATTACCGCCACAATATAGTGGTAAGAATTTTGAATTTTGGTATGTTAGAATGAATACTTATTTGTTTCTTGTAGACTATTATCATAATCTACATGATTAGAAAAGGGATACATTAACATTGTAGATCATCCAACAAGCCTTGGATGACAGTTTGTTGCACAAGGTTGTAGCAGCAACATCTTTGAAAGAAGTTTGGAGTATTCTAGAGACAAAGTACAGTGAAAGAGGGAGAAACAATTTGTTGAATGTTATCACTCTCGAAGAAGCATTTGTGTCTGAAGAAGAGCTATCAGAGGAACAAAATGAAGGAGCATCTGTGCACCAGAGCTACCAAAGTAAGAGAAAGAAGGTGCATCTGTGTGTGAAACAGAGCATGAGAAAATTGCATAAACTGATGGTGAAGCTATCAGTACATCAATCTACATCAATGAAATGATTCAAGTAGTGTTTGTTGATCACAACAAATGATCAACATCAATGATGATTGATGAACATTGTGCAGAAATTGGCCTCTCTGAAACAGAGGTAAGAAATTGTGAAATTAAATTTGATGACGATAATCTGTCTTATGATGAGTACCTTCCAATAATGGAAGAGAAGAAGAAAATTGATGAATTGATGTTTGGAGGAGGAAGCCTACTTGGCATTCAGAACCAAGTGGATGATTTGGTTACTGCCAATGAAGCAGTTGAAGAAGAAGATAATGTTGGTGCAGATTTGAAATGGATTGAACAATCAATCTATGATGATGATGTTAGTAACTGCTCTTAGAAATAACAGAAAGAAGAGAACCAATATGGTTGATATTATAATTTTTTATATCAGATTGACAAGTTGTTTGAGTATGTAGGTAAGCAGCCAAAAGAAGAAGATGAAGAAATGGATGAGGATCTCAATGAAGACCAGTTTGAAACCATTTTTATACAATGTAGTTTTGAAGAAATCATATTTTATCTTCAGTTAATGTGGAAACAGTCCGTTGACTATGTAGCCCAAGCTACGAAGGGCATTGATGATAATTTGTAGTCGTGGCATCATCCCACTCTCAAAGACAAATTTGTTGCAGAAAAAGATGAAAGAAACAAGCATAAGCAGCCTGATCAAATTATGAATATGAAGTTACAACGACAAAGACAAAAGGCAAAGCACAAAGCCTTCAGTATCAATGCCAAAATGAAAAAAAAGACCAGATTAGAACAATACGGAGTTTGGAAGAGGAGAAAGAAGAAAATCAGCTCAAGTGAAAGTTGGAGTCTAGTTTTGTTGTTACATATTGTAAGCCCAGTTGAGACCTAGACCAATAGGCATTATCATTTCTGATTTTTTTTTTTGGAAAATCCATTTTTTATTTCAAATTACAGCACTTAGGCATTATCAATGGTGGTGTTTGTAACTCTTGAGTTTAAGAGGGTGTTTTAAATACATATGTAACCTCAACAGTCTTACTGTACACTGCCAACTGTCATGGCTAGTTGTACGAGTTAGTTAGGATTTATTATCTTGTTTCTTGATTTTCTCGAGCCTATTTAGCTCATCCTTTTTCCCTTTTCTGTATATACTCAATACTCAATGCTATGGCGCTCTGCTCATTTTTTGTTTTCCCAATTTCGTCTTCTGTGTATTATCTTCCTTGCTTCTCATTTTATCACTCATCAGCGTAGGCAGTGAAATGTCGGCTTACCAATATAATCAAATTGCACGATTGAAGCGATCTTTTTGGGATAAGACAACCGGTTTTTTCGCTATATCACAAGTAATGTGGGGATACCTTGAAAAGTGGAAAAAAAACTATGGTGTGAATTGTGGGTGGAGTGCATTGATGGAGTTTGAGTGGAAAAATATTTGTTATGAAGTAATGAAGTAATTTGTGTAGTAGTTTAAATGTGTTATGTTTTTGTTTTTTTGGATATTGGTTCTAAATTGAATATTGTTAGATTTGTAGATTTCAGTGGTTAAATCTGTATAATGAGATATTGTTAAATTTGCAGATTTAAAATGTTGTTGAATTTTTCAGCAAACTAAATCCATTTCTACATTTAAAAATGAAATTTAAATAATATAAAATTGAGATTTCATGTAGATTTATGTTACCCTAATCAAACAAGAAAAGACAAAATCGTAACAATTAGAGCAGGGCCGTTAAACTCTTCCAAAGCATAAATAATTTAGGGTTCTTTGAATTTGAAATTTTCCAAAACAAAGGACACCAAAATTGTAAAATCAATTGAATTTGACGTACTGTTTAATTTTGGAAGTCGAATTAATACGTTGACAAGCAATTCCAACGTTGGTGCCGTCGAATTAATACGTTGACAACTTATCCGACACTCAAAAGCTAGAAAAAACCCAATATCATTTGGAATAACACTAGCACAGCCGCTATTTCGCGGCTGAGAACGCCGAAAGGGGATGTTTTAATTGTAGAAAACGTGGGACAGCTAAGGAAATCGTGGGCGGACAGTTGAAATCCGTGGCGAAAATGAAACGCGTGGATAGGTTAGGAAAGACGAAAATGAAATGCACAGGTAGCCAGAAAATGAAATGCTTGGACAGTTGAGGAAATCTAAATGGTAATTTGAAAGGTTAATCATTTAAACGTGGCAATCATATAGTGCTACAGTAATTTCTTAATATGATTAGGTAAATGTTAAAAAGTAAACAGGGTAACGGATGCATTCAGAAATACAAGGAAGTTATGAAGAGTAAATCACATTCATTGATTTGGGAGGACGACTAAGAATATGCCAGCATCTTCAATTGTTAACCATTAGATTAAAATTTTAGATTAAAAGCTGATTAATTGTGCTCATTGTCAATAGGTATATGCCTTTCGGCGTAATCATAGCATTTATTTGTTTCTCTCTCCTCAGTCAACATCTGCATCTACCAACATCTTAATAGGTTGATAAATTTAATTTGGCAGGCCACCTTAGATCAAATGGTCGGGATTTCACAGGATAGCCCTCCAATAGATCTAAAATGGTCTATAACTCAAAATTTTCCTCGTCGAAGTCTCTCGTCAATCTCATGCACCAACACTCTGATGACCACGCACTTCGACCAACTTGTGACCAAAATCTATGGTCTAGGATCCACTGAGACCTTTATCTAATAGATCCAATTACTCCCATTGACTAAGAGGTTCGCCCATAAGAGTCGTATGTAACCCTTTTCCTAGGGGATGTGATGACTACACCCTACAATGAAGGGTCAGGATCTCATCACTATGCCAATTCAATGATTGTGATTCCTTTAGGCTTAAAACATGGGTTTTCTCTAAGATATTGGTATGATTCAAGACATAGCCAATCCAGGGATTCTTCTAAGTCCTTTCCAAGGTTCTTACCAACCCTTCTTGGACTTCACCTTACTTAGGAAACTATTGAGGAATTCTTCTCCTATCTCAATGAATATTTTACATGGCCTCCATAAGTTTCATTCAAACAGGTAGGTTTTCACAGCATTTAAAGCTCTCTAAATTGCACAAAGACCTCTACAAGTTCAAGGTCACTTCTGCCACCATTCTTCCCAAGAAGGTTTATACCTTGCAATATTTCCACTCATAGGCTTATAGTATTCACAGGGTTACACCCCTCTTTTACACTCCTTATTAAGCTACACAAATCTACGAAATCAACAATGAAAACATGCATACTTAAATCATTTTATTTCGGGATTCAACCATCCATTCTCTACTTTCACGTTTTTCATTTAGACCAAGAATTAACATAGGATCTAATGGCGTCCTCTCTCCTCCAACATACTATTATTATAGTTAATATATCACCCCTTCGAAAGAGTATTACAACATTCCATCCCTCTCAGAGATTTTTGTTCATTTCATAATTTCTATGCTTGATTTCCTTTCACAAGTAACACACCGTAACAAATATCGTACTGCGTTCACAGAAGAAAAAAACACACATTTATTTGAGAACAATACATAATGTTCATATTCGGATGTGAAAGGAATGAAACATTCTTGCATCTTCATAATGCCTTAAATATAAAGAATTTCCAATAAAACAACTATCAACATTACTAATCAGGCATACATATCCATAGAACAATTACATGAATCCATCCATACAATTTATTTCTATTACATATAGTATATGAGATACTTATTTGTTTAGTGAAGAAGTTTACCAACCAACTGACTGTGGGTTTTCATCTTTCCTCCCAACCGTAGGCTCTACTTTCTCACTGGCTTTGGCAACAAACCACCCTCGTGCCTAACATCTACAGTCTAGGATCCATTGTGACCGACATCTCCAATCTAGGATCTATTGATACCTTTCTCCAATGGATCCAACAACTCCTATTAACTCAAAGGTTCCCCCGACGGAGTCCTACACACCCATTCTCCTATGCGCTCTAAGGACTACACCCTCCGACGAAGGCCCAGGTTCTCATCACTACAGTGATTCAACGACTGTGATTCCTTTAGGCTTAAAACATCGGTTTTCTCCAGGCTATCGGTCTAATTCAGAACATAGCCAATTCAAGGATTATTCTAAGTAATTTCCAAGGTTTTTACCATTCCTTCTTGGGATTCACCATATTTAAGAAACTACTTATGGATTATTCTCCTATCTCAGTGAAGATTTTGCAAAACCTCCATAAGTTTCATTCAAATAGTGAGGTTTTCACAAAGCTTGAAGCTCTCTAAAATACATAGAGACCTCTCCAAGTTCAAGGGCAGTTTCGCCACCATTATTCCAAAGAAGGTTAATACCTTGCAAGATTTCCACTCATAGGATTATGGTATTCACAGGGTTACACCCCTCTTTTACATTGCCTATTAGGATACACATCTCTACCAGATCAACAATGAAAACATGCATATTCAACCCATTTTATCTAGGGATTCAACCATCCCTTCTCTACTTTCATGTTTTTCATTTACACTATGAATTAACACAGGGTATAATGGCCTCCTCTAGCCTCCAACATACTATTATTACAGTTAATGTATCACGCCTTTGAAAGAGGATTACAAAATTCAATCCCTCTTAGATATTATCATTCATTTCTTAATTTATAAACACATTTATTTATTTATTTTAGAGAAATACATAATGTTCATATTCAAATGTGCAAGGAATGCATCATTCTTGCAGCTTCATAATCCCTTAAATATAAGGGATTTCCAACAAAACAACTATCAACATTACTAATCAGGAGTACACATCCATAACAAAATTACAAGTATCCATCCATACAATTTATTTCTATTACATAGAGTATATGAGATACTTATATGTTCAATCAATAATTTAACCAACCAACTGACTGTGGGTTTTTTCCTTTCCTCCCAACCATAGGCTCTGCTTGCTCAGTGACTTCAGCAACAATCCACACTCATGCCAAGCCACAATACCACCAGGGAATCTCTCTCAGTATCCTAGGAAGATTGTCATGTGAAGGTCACTCTCCTTCACACCACCACTAGTATCGAATTTCTCACCCCTCCTAGATAAGTCATCTTCAATGTTTATGAGATGTCTTCCAACATCAATATCATAGCCTCTTAGCTTAGGTTGGGTTCCCAGACTCTCTGATGAGTCCTTCAGTCAGATCCTTCCTCTTAGACTCACATATCCTTGCCCATATGTGGGCACCCTCCTGCCCTCTTCCTTCTAATCCCTAAAAACATTACCTCTGGTCTATCTCCTCTCCCTCTCTTATTGTCTACACTCATGTGCTTCTTTTGCAGGCATCCCTCAAGAAATTACATCACCTGTCCTATTTCTTCTGTTAGAAGGAAATCCATGGGACAATCATGGGGACTCATGGTGATCACCCTTGTTGTCCTCTAACTGGAAAAAAAAAAAATCACCTCATGCATCCCTCCATACTTCCATTCATGGAGAGTGGTTGGTTGCTCAACCATCAATCCTCCCTCATTAACTAATTTTCCTTGGAATCGGGGCTAAGGGACATAATATGAATATTTCAAGATAATACTTCACCAAGGTGGATTGGGTTCCTTTAGCTTAAAATGATCTCATCTTCTTCCTCTAGTGGTGTCATGGCTAGTACATTTAATGCTACACCCATCATTCAACTGGTTGGCATTTCCCAATTAAACATTAATACAATTATAATGTTTATACTGCCATGGAATGGAAATCATTAAATGTGATTAATTACATGCATGAAAGATAGGGGTATTAGAATCCCCTCCCCCTTAGAGGAACCTCATCCTCGATGTTCCTTGCACCTTAGCAACACTCGCCATGCTTTCATCTTCAAACTTCTTTAGCACTTATGGTTCCTCTTCTTGGTTTAGTCCTTTCCTAGAATCTTGGCATTTAGAACATGCCTACACCAATCTCAGACAACAAGCATATTAATTCAATTCTATGCAAAGACATTTTAGCAGTGTTCATAATTCAAGTGGAAATTTTTACATGTCAACACAATACTTATCTGTGCAATTCCTTTATTTACATCCATATGGCCGCCACATTTGATGAAATCACTATTTTTCCCTTGACATACTCACTATGCTCATGGCCCAAATCAACATATTACAAGAGTTATCAAAGTCTCCTCTTCCTTGCGGTCACTTACCCTCCAGGATCAAGCTCATCCCCTTCTGTATTATATAGTCCCTCAAGTGATCCATCTTTCTTGTCAAAGATTTCTCACACATGAAGAACTTTAGAGACTTCACTGAGTCTTAAAACCGATGTGTCCCCTAATATCACTATGTCGAGGCATCCATATATCCCATGTTAAAACAACACAATATTCTTTACGGTGATCATGTCATGTCACAGGGTTCTCATGTTACAACAATATCATTTTTCTACAATTCCTAGCTTGACAACCATTATTTGTCCCTCTAGGACAAATATGTAATCTCACTTGTATAACCTGCATACAGTGAATTCAGGAGATATCATCATTAGTTTAATCAAACTTTTCAAATTCGTTACCCACATATTTCAAATTTCACATTCCCATTATCATATCTATTCCATACAGGAACCAGATCCCAAAAGTATGAGATTTTCCTTATGATAACAGTTTGACTCTTTCATAACCAACAAATATTGGTATTTCTTATGGGCTTACAACACTGCCATATCCAAGACCCTTCTTACTACAATTCCATCATTAGACATCCAAACAAAATGTTATTTCTCATGCACTTTATACTTCCATTGCACACTTGGAGTGGATTCCAAACAATTTCCAAAATCTATGCATACTAACAATTATATAACATTTATCTATTAAATAAAATAAAGGAATTTGTCATTCCTTACACATACATCATTTCAGAATACCACTCCTTTCAAAATGAAATAAAAAATTAAATGAATTTAATCATTGTGCCAATGTCCATGGTCACATTCACACACAATACTCTCACCATGGTGTGATGGAACTCAGCCAGACTCTCACCATATGACTCATTCATTCTCATTCATTATTACAACATGACTGTGCTTCCTGCTATGAACTGATCATAACCTCAAATTAGCATAACATGATATGAAATTATGAAAAGTAAAAATTTTCATATGATGCATCCATGCATTCTTTCTTTACTGATAGCCAAGGTGCCAACACTCATGGCCACCCAAATCCTCTCTTTACCATTGTTACAACTATGGTATAATATTGTAAGGTCCTTCTCCAATACTGGGCAGACCATTAACTACCCTCTCATGAAAACATGCATTTCCTCAATGCATTCAATCATCATGTTGTTTATGACCACTTTTGTTCCCAATTATTCATGACTGATCTATTCATTCATGATACATTTGTTCATGAATTTCTTGCAAGTGCTTCAATCGTCCTTGACTGCCACAGTTTCCTTCCTCTATTATTTAGGTCCTTCTTTCTTGAATCATACCCTGCTTAGTTATGAATGGCATCCAACTGCCACTCAAAAATACATGCATATCATCGAGGTAATAAAATATTTAAGAAATGATTCTAACCCAGTCACTTTCAATTTTTATGTCAAATGGACATGAAATATTTTTACATGTTTTGGCTGCCAACACTCCCTCTGATATTACCTCATAAGTAGGCTTAATGGGAGCTTCTAAAGTCCCTTCAACAAATTTCAACAATAGCCTTATGGTATTCATCCTCTGCTTGAGGTTGTCCACCATTGGTAATTATCTTTCCAAACAACTCAAATATTTTCTACAAATAACATGCATCATCATAGTCACAATCATATTAGTTGTAATGTTAAAACAAATGCATGTACCATAACATTCATATCAACAAAAAAAATTCAAATATGTCCTAGCATATCTGCATGCACTCTATCAAATTAATCCTTAATGTGTTTACTAGTGCAATCACAATCAAATTTTTAGTTGTTTTAGTATCCTACGAACATCATCATTCTCATGTATTAATCATTCATGCACAACTGCATATCATTTTTCTCCTCCCGGAGAAATACAATAGGCAATAAGAAAGGAGTTAAGGGACTCTTCCCTTTTTCCAAATCCTTTACACAATCAGAAATTTTAAGTTCTACTAAGCTATTTCCAAGGCTTCATTTCCTTTGCATAACATGGATTTTAACCAAGGTCATTCTTTTAAATATATTCATTTGTTTGTTTTTATTGTCTTTCACAGATGTTCTTTTAGAGAATACAACTTTGTCTCATGATTCATAGTTTTAAAGTGAGGAAAGTGTTCCTACCATTTCTCATTTATTGCTTATGAAACCCATCTTGTTCTTGGATTTTCCTGCTCTCTTCCTTGAGTAGTTTCATTCAAGTTCATATTGACCTTTCCTGGATGGAATAGACATATTACAACATCAAGGTTTGTCTCACAAATTAATTATGAACCAGTGTAATGGGAACATTTACCAAACAAAAATCAAATTGGTCAACATTCATTTGCATGTCTTTCATACATGAATTATATTTTAAAAATGTAATCCATGATTATTATATAAAAAGGATTTGCAACCCACTGCCTAGTTTTCTAGAAGTCGGTATAGTTATAGATATGTTCTCCTAACAAATTATTCATTTCCTTCACCTATAACTATCTTAGCATGCAAATCCCTTGTCCCATATCTATCATTTCTAAAACGACCTCATTCTGGAGTAATCTTCGGCTTCATTATTTTTGAGATTCACCCAATATTCCTTAGGGAATATCAACATGCATTATTATCATGCATTTAGGTTATGCATTCATACCCGCACATTACTTTATCGGCTTGTATCCCAAATTGTGCTTTCATACACCTAGCCTCATGTATCAACATGTTGTGTGTGTCCAACATAGGCACACTTTACAGTTCACATGTATATTTATTAAAATAATCTCACTCATGATTGTTCACAGTTCATTTACAGGCAAACCTTAAAGTAATAATCATTTCTCTTCCAACATTTTATTTTAACTCTATTTGAGGAATGGAGTACAACCCCCTCCCTCAAGCTAGTATTCAGGAAATCAAATAGACTCTTGAAGATAGAGTCAACCAAGTATCCACAATATTACTCAAACTTGGAAAGTACTAATATTTCCTCACAGTCCACTTATTCGTATTTTTCTTCATATTAGGAAACCCTATAACAC
>ML788533.1:683049-698838 GCA_009831015.1 Picea engelmannii | reverse complement strand
TATTGATGTAATCATGCAAGTTCACTACTTGCACCTTTTCAATGTCATCCACACACATTGACATTTCAGAACTTCCATATCATTCCTCCCTAAGACATTACAATAATTCATATGACAAGTCTCATAACGATACTCATAATTATGCTTCGCTCTCTACATGGGAACAACTAGAAATAAACCACTCTTCCCCTTCTATTACAAAATAATTTATAATTTAGAATACAGACTAGGTAATTTACAGCATTACCCAAGGAAAAAAGAGAACGATTCTAACCTCTCTTCACACCTTAGTTCATTCTTGGTCAAGGAGATACTTTCCTAGATTCCCTCTTGTTGTTGCATGAGTATACTATGCCATACCCATATAGCTATCATCCACCTCTAGATGTCAATATGACCCATTGGTCACCTAGAAACATCCAACACTTCCTTTACCAAACTCTATATCAACCTTTCATTAGTCATTCTATCTCATCCTCATAGGGTTATATGTAATAGAATTATCAACATTTTATTCATACTGCTAGCTTTCCTGCTGATACCAAATCATCCTCAACTAAAATTCCATTAACATACCATCCTTTACAACCCTCCACAGGTTATAATATGTCTATTTTCATGTTACATACATGCTTACTCATTACCATATGCATTACAACATATCCACATATTGCATTTTCATGCATAGACATGCTCTTAGGTTACTAGGAATACACATTTTCTTTAATACATCCATGAGCTCATAAATTGGCTCATATGTTCATGTCATTTCACCTGTTCTATGAGGACTAACAACAGTCCAATAGACTCCTTTTTCTCTTGCTTAACCAAATTATTCCAGCAGCAAGTTTCATTCATTATGGGTCAAGTAAGCTGACCTTAGAAACTTTCCATCAATCCTCTTAATCATAAAGAATTATACATACATGGCTTAGTATTTTATTTAAACAACAAATCTTATTGTCAGGGCTCCAACAGACCATACTTATAGGAAAAATTACAACCACCAGTTCATTCATGCTCTAGACTCATGCAACCCTATGGCAAGATTATACCATTTTTTCCCTTGTTCATTCTGTTAGCGATTATTTTTGTCTTAAGCACAAAAGCACCCAGGTCCGCAGAATGACCGGGAAACACCCAAGTGTAGCAGCGAAAGGACCAACTTTCCGATTACGAGTCAAGCGAGCGGGAAAGGTTTTGATGTCTATAGCCGAGATCCGTCCACGAAGCAGATCAACGGTCATTGGGATCTCGAGGTTACCAAGTTACCCAACATATAGCACCAAAGAAAGCCCTTATATTTCAAGGTTGAATCTGGGTCGTCCGATCTAGTGACGCGTGGCGCAGGATCCGACCACGTCGGCGTTTCAGCGATCGGGAGTTCATGGGGTGAGAGTTTCGCGTTGTTCAATATCGCGAAACCCCGAACCCCGACAACGCCAAAAGCATAGAAGCTGGGGCCCACGGTCTCACGAAGCGTTTTCCGCCGTCCATCCAGAGAGAACACCTGGCAGCAAATAGAGCCATCTCGGTGTTTCTCCCGTGGTGACTCCAAGGTGCAAAAAGAAACTCTGTTATGTCCCGATGCACGAGATGTCGGGAGAGTCCCGAGCCTGGGCCCACAGTATCGCCGGGAGAGTTAAGCGCCGTCAGAGCTAGAAGGACGCATGGTGGCAGATTGAGCCATCTCGGCATATCGCTCATTGCGATTTCAATCAGCAAAGGTTAGCCCTTTCATATTCGCGAACGCCGAAAGCATATGGTCATGGCCCATGGTCACTTGGGGAGAGGAAGGTGCTGCATAAAGAAGGCCAAAGGCGTTGAGTTCAATTGCAGAGGGGATCATCACGATCTCCAGGCGCCATCGAACCCGATCTTAATAAGTTGTTTCTGGTATTGAAGTAAGTGAAGGCAAGAGCAGGTGGTTGAAACCTCCTTTCGTTCATTAAATGAGGGGAATGGAGGGTCTAGCGAGCTGCCTGCTCGCAGAAGTCCTGTGTATCAATTCTCTCAGTGAAGCCGTGCTGAAGTCCTCGACTCGACAGAGAAGTCTGCGCACGCTAGACGAGCACTTCATGGCTCAGCTACCCTCCTTACACGAGCCATGCGTAGTTAAAGTGGCATTTAAAGATAGATATCAGTACGAGTTTGACTGAAGGGAAACCAAGCCTTGAGTGACTGGACATGCCTTTGTGAGATGAATTTTCCTGAGTATAAAGACTCAGTCTTTGTATTTTGTAAGGATCGATGGTAGAGCAGAGCTCCCAATTGTAAGGTTTCAGCAGACATTCTAGCTTTCTGGTCATGCAGCTGTATATGATATTTCTTATTTTATAACAGACAGTCTTCTTAATCCATCTGAATTTTCATCTCATGCTAGGAGAGTTCATGAACGAATGATTCGTACGGATCATTGCAATCGTGTCATGAATAAAGGATTTATCTATGCATTATTGTATTCTCCGGTTTTCTGTGTTTGAGCGCAAGAAGATCTTGTGTTCGGATGCCTTCTTCTACGGTCTGTTGGAAACCTGATGTTTACCACAGACCTTCACATCTCCCTGATATAAGTCTTCCCCCTACTCACCCTTACTACAACTCACTGTCTGAAGTTATCTAAGACCTCACCTGCACATACATGTATGGCCTAGTTTCGAAGTTGGAACCACGTCATATGAGTTAACCTCCATCTGATCACCCCATTAAACAAATCATGACATAAACTGATGGGTGTTAGGCTCTGCTCCTGCAAGCAATCCAGGAGTTACTTCTGACACTAACATTTCTAGCGTCGTTGCCAGGGAACGAAGTTGAATATTTTCCCCGGGAGTGAACGACAACGATTAACTGATTCTGAAGGTGCATCAGATATCAGAATTATCAAGATTGCTACTGTGCACCTGGCGACTCCATTGTGACGACTCCGCTGGGGATATCATGCTCAATTAATTGTGGCTTTCAGAGGTAGGCATACGCGGTCTCATCCACAGTTGCCTCCAGCTACGCCTGAAGCAGATCCAGAAGCTGTGCTCAGAAAGGGAAAGGCCTCTGAAAAAGAAGTGTCCACCACCGAACCAGGTAATCCACCATATCTTTATATGGGAACTCCTTTTTCTCCTCCTCAGTCTCTTGGCAGACCTGTTTCTGAGGTTTCCCGTTTCCTAAATTTCGGGAGTGTTCCTGTTGAGTTTTCCTCTCCTGGTCTAGAACTGGAGGGACAAAACCTTGTCACTCCCCTCTCCCCTAAAGCTGTACCTTGGCGTAGACTCGGGACCACAGAAGATTTCCCCACTCCTATCTTTACTATTCATGTGCAAAGAAAAACACCTACTAACTTGAGCTCGTTACCCTTCTCCTTAAACCCCCTCTTGTTTCCCACTCCACTCCGGGACTCATTCCCAGTAGCCCCTTCGCGAACTCCTTCTCCTCCCAGCTCTCCTCCACCTAATATTCCTATGGCTAGTGCTAATCCCCCCTTGAATAGAATGGACGCCATAGTTGCTACTAGATATGCTCCTTTAGTCCTACCCCATCCTATGAATCCTCTTCCTGTTGAGGATTACTTGAAATACATGCCCAAGTTCACTGGGGAAGGAGACATGACTGCCGAAGAGCACCTGGCTTCTTTCTACAGTTATGAAGACAACCTCAACATCGAAAATGAAGATGTCTGGATGAGAGTCTTCGTCCAGAGCCTAGATGGTGAGGTGAGGAAGTGGTTTAGAGGATTGGCTCTAGGGTATATTGTCGGGATTGAAGCTGTAGATAGTGCTTTCCTGAGGCAGTGGGGAGATAGGAAGGATTTCATGTATTACATGACAGAGTTCGGGTCTCTGAAGAAAATGGGAGAGTCTGTCTCTGACTTCTCCAAAAGATTTAATAAGATGTATAACAAAATCCCTGCCGAGATAAAGCCTTCAGAAGCCTCAGCTAAGATTTCGTATGCTAGCGCGTTCGGCCCGAATTTCTGCCTTTTTTTGAGAGAAAGGAGAGCCACTTCCTTAGCTCAAATGCAAGATGCGGCCATAGAGGTGGAATCCAATGTGTTAGGAGCTAACAAACTGAGGAACAAGGCTGACGGAGACAGGAGAAAAGGAAGGTCAGAAGCCTCAACTTCTGGATCATTGGTGCCTCACCCTCAAATGGATGAGCTGACCAAGATGGTGAAGTCCCTGTCTGCAGAGATGGAGAGAATGAAGGTCGAGGGGAGGCAAGGATATAAGGGCCCTCAGAACGCCAAAAATAAAGGAGGTTTCAGGAGGCCAAATAATTTTACTCCCCCGAATGTGCAAAGAGAGAAGGGAAGAGACAGAGAATACCAGAAAATTCAGGCCCCTTTTCAAAGTAATTTTGTGGCTAAGGGGGAAGAAGGGGAAACAGATGAGCTGGATCCTGAAATCCATTGCTTTGGGGACACTCCTTCTTTTCCTCATATCACTTAATCATCATATGAGGAATCTCTCATGGACAACCAGCTAAATGAGTTGAGCGAGGAAAACAAGGCTAGTGCCCGCCAAGGCAGGTATGACCTGAGGTCCCAGAAGAAGGCAGTAGCACCGGATGCCCCTAAGCAGTCCACCAGGACTGAGAAACTTGCCGATGAATCAGTAGACAGTCACAGAGGTAAGAGGACCCAACCCCTCTCTCCCATTATCCAGAGTCATGCTCCCGAAATAAGAGAAATCCCAAAGCTCTCATCTTCTTCTAATTTCGAGCATGAAATTCAAAAAATCAGAATCCCTGTGCCCCTGACAGAATTGATTAAACATGAAGGCTTCAAAAAACGCTTCTTTGAGCTCTTACAGTCTGAGGTCTCAATCCCTCCCACAGACTCCATCAATTTGCAGGATGAAAATCCTACAGTTATCCTAGGTCCTATGGTAGAAGATAGGAATGACTCATCCCCTCCCTTCTACACTTCCTTGAACATACATGACAAGGTATTGCACAATTTCTTGATGGATTCAGGGGCTTCTCACAACCTCATGCCAAAAACTGTCATGGAAGAGTTAGGACTAGAGGTCACGCGAGCCTATCATGACCTCTATTGCTTTGATTCTAGAAAAAATCAATGTCTAGGAGTTATCAAAGACCTATTCGTGACCTTGTTTCAACTGCCCATGAAAAGTGTGGTCATGGACATTGTAGTGGCCGATGTCCCCCCCAAGTTCGGTATGTTGTTATCAAGATCTTGGATAAAGAGACTGGGGGGAACCTTGCAGATGGACCTCACATATGCTACTATCCCACTGTTTGGAGGAGAGCATAGAAGGCTATACAGAGAAGCCCAGCTAGCATATATAATCAGTGATGAGGCCAACCCTACCAATCACCCCATCTTTTCCTTGGACACTGATTTAGGCTCCAATTTACTACAACTCACCAATGTCCCCGAGCCTCCTCTCAAACTCAAAAAGCAACCCACTTCTCCTCGTGAACTTCCGCCTTCCATCACCCCCATTTGGAAAATGTTTTTTGATGGACCCTATTCCCGGGAAGGCACTGGTGCTGGGGTGTTTTTTGTGTCACCTACCCAGGAAACTGTATCTCTGTCATACAAATTAGAATTTGAAACCACAAACAATGTGGCAAAGTATGAAGCCCTTCTTCTAGGATTGAGAGCTGCAAGGGAAATGGAAATTCAGGAGATAGCAGTGTTCGGAGATGTAGAGTTGGTGGTCCAACAGGTCAGAAGCACTTATCAGGCTAAGAACCCTCGACTCAGAAATTATAGGAATGAAGCATGGGACCTAATTGATAATTTCTTCTCAGCTTTCAATATCTCTTTTATTCCAAGGGAGGATAATGTTGTGGCCAATTCTTTAGTTGTCTCAGCCAGCTTGCTAAAAGATTCTCTACCGTCCATAGTCAACTCTGATGTTGAAATAAAATATAGGCCCTCTGTACCGGATAATGTCAAGCATTGGAAGGTATTTGAAGATGATCAGGAAATTGAAAGATTTATCTGATCCATTGATGAGTTTTCTGCGGTGCACATCGATCAGGATCTTGACACAGAAGGTGACCCTCACCCTGAGGTGTTTTTAAATAAAATTGTTAACCACCAGATTATTCAGCTACCTAGCAATCACATTCCGAGGGGACTAGTCCCGTTGGAAAGATTGTTCGATGGGAACGATGTGGCAGTAAAGGGTAGAGTTTCAGATGAAGGTGCTGATACAGCTGAATGCAACATTGGTTCACAGGAGGAGCCTAGGTTCGTCAAATTGTCAAGCAGTTTGACCAAAGAACAAAGGGCCGAATATATGCAGTTGCTGAGAGAGTTCACCGATGTGTTTGCATGGACACACGAAGACCTCAAGATGTATGACACATCTGTCATTGAGCATAAGATCCCGTTGAAGGAAGAGGCTAAGCCATTCAGGTAGAAGCTAAGGTAGATAAACCCCCTGTTGCTACCCGTTATGTAGAAAGAAGTGAAGAAGTTGTTAGAAGCCTAGATCATTGTCCCCTTGGGATATTCCGAATGCGTAGCCAATTTGGTTCTCGTAAGGAAGAAAAGAGGATAAATCAGGCTTTGTGTCGACTTCAGGAATCTGAACAGGAGCTCAAAGAAAGACAATTATCCCCTGCCCAACATGGAGCACATACTGCAAAGGGTAACCGGTGCATCTAGGATTTCCATGATTGACGATTTTTCTGTCTATAATTAGATATCGGTCATGCCTAAGGACTGGGAGAAGACAGCCTTCACCACTCCTTGGGGCACATTCATGTATGCCAAGATGCCATTTGGACTAATGAATGCAGGAGCAACATTTCAGTGAGCCATGGATATAGCCTTCATCAGGGAGAAGGACCAGTTCGTGGTAATCTATCTTGATGGCATCACAGTCTTCTCCAGCTCAGACAAGGAGCATCGCCGCCACTTGAAGAAATTTTTCATGAAATGTCGGAGGTTCGGTCTGTCCCTGAACCCCAAGAAATATTTGTTCGCTATGTAGGAAGGGAAGTTGTTGGGCCACATAGTATCAACAAAGGGAGTGAGAGTTGATCCCAGCAGAGTGGAGGCAATTCAAACCTTATCACTTCCCAGGTCTAAAAAAGAGGTTCAGGCCTTTTTGGGGAAAATTAATTTTCTAAGGAGGTTTGTCTCAAATTTTGTCGAGCTAGTGAAACACATCACGGCCATGCTCAGGAAGGGAAACGAGGTGAAATGGACCGCTGAGCCCGGGACATCTTTTGACCAAATAAAAAGGGCATTGACTAAGACACCTGTGTTGATCAGTTCTGACTATTCCAAAGAATTCCTCATTTTCTCCTTTGCTTCATTTGATACAGTAGCAGCGGTCTTGTTACAGAAAAATGAGATGGGGCATGAGCAACCCATCGCTTTCTTCAGCAAGGCATTAAGAGATGCGGAGATCAGGTATGAAATCATGGAGAAGCAGGCCTATGCCTTAGTGAAAGCCCTTAAATCTTTCAGTATCTACGTCTTGCATTCGAAGGTGACAGCATACGTTCCTTCAGCTTCTGTAAAGGACATCCTCGTACAGCCAGACATAGATGGGAGAAGGGGCAAGTGGATAGAAAAAATTTTGGAATTTGACTTGGAAATAAAGCCCACCAAGTTGGTCAAGGGGCAAGGTCTAGCCAAGCTACTAGCTGAATCTAATTGTGAAGCCTTGGGAGTTAGTTTCCTCAACACTCGCTCAGAAACTCAGCAAACGGAGTTGCCCTGCCAATGCTCTCAAGATGGCTTATCGTTGGCAGATTGTGCCTGGTATCGTGACATTCTGTACTTTCTGCAGGAATTGAAGCCTTTGGATGGAATGGGTAAAAGCAGGGCAAGAGCTTTAAAGCTCAAGGCGATCAGGTATTGTCTCATTGAGCAAGCTTTGTACTGGAGAGATCCTTTGGGGATGCTGTTGAGATGTTTGAACCCACCAGAAGCCCAGAAAGTTATGTTTGATTTCCATGAAGGCCTTTGTGGGGGGCATCAATTCTGGAAGACCACAGCTCATAAGATCCTCAGGGATGGATATTACTGGCCTACTTTATTCGTTGATGTTTGCAGAGGAATCAGAGCTTGCATCAAATGTCAAAAGTTCTCAGGAAAGCAACAGCTCAAACCGCTGCCATTGAAGCCTATAGTATCCTCAACACCTTTTCGGTAGTGGGGGTTGGACTTCATTGGAGAAATTCATCCTCCCTCAAGCGGTCAATACAGATGGATCCTGACAGCAACAGATTATTTCACCAAGTGGATAGAAGTTGTCCCCACCAGAAGTGCATCTCACAAAGTAATTATCATCTTTCTGGAGGATATCATAGCCAGATTTGGTTGTCCCAGCAGGATCGTCACTGATAATGCTACTTCTTTCAAGTCTGAGCCTCTAATTAAATTATGTGAGCAGTTCCAGATCTCACTAATTCATTCCACCCCCTACTATCCACAGGGCAATGGTTTAGCAGAGTCTTCCAACAAAAGCCTAATAAGGATCATCAAAAGGATGTTGGAAGCCAACAAAAGGGCCTGGGATTCAAAGTTGAAGTTTTCTCTGTGGGTTGATCATGTGACAATGAAGAAATCTCTGGGCACTTCGCCTTTTCATCTAGTCTACGGAGCAGAGGCAGTTTTTCCTACTTAGCTTGCCTTACCTGTGGCGAAATTCTTTCAAGATTATGAGGGAGAAACATATCACATGATCAGAAGGATTCATTAGATAGTAGAAGTGCAACAGATCAGAGAACATGTGAGGAACGAAGCTCATAATCACTAGGAAAAGATCAAGCAGGCTTTTGACAAGAAGGTCAGGAAGAAAGAGTTCGAGATCAGGGACTTGGTACTCAAGTGGGATGCCCCCATGCAGGATAAAGGTAAACACAACAAGTTTGACGCCCTCTGGATTGGCCCCTTCAAGATCTCTGAGACTTTCTCCAACAACACGTATGGGTTGCAAGATCTGGAGGGTGAAGAGGTTTTCAGCAGCCCAGTGAATGGGCATTTTTTGAAAAAATGTTTTGTTTGAGCCTCAGATGGCTCCCTTGTTTGTAAATATTGTCCTTTAGTTTCTTGTTTATTTTTCGTTTGCATGTTTTCGGCTTAATAAGTGACTCCATAGCCCAATAGAAAGGCACTGAAACTGAGGAAGGAGTTCTTAGAGCATCGCAGGGACGACTCTATCCCCCATGGAGCCTAATGTTAGTGATTATTTTTGTCTTAGGCACAAAAGCACCCAGGTCTGCGGAATGACCGGGAAACACCCAAGTGCAGCAGCAGAAGGAACAACTTTTCGGTTACAAGTCAAGCAAGCGGGCCAGGTTTTGATGTCTGTAGCCGATATCTATCCACGAAGCAGATCAACGGTCATCGAGATCTCGGGGTTACCAAGTTACCCGACATATAGCACCAAAGAAAGCCCTTATATTTCAAGGCTAAATCTGGGTCGTCCGATCCAGTGACGCGTGGCGCAGGATCCAGCCGCGTTGGCATTTCGGCGATCGGGAGTTCATGGGGTGAGAGTTTCGTGTTGTTCAATATCACGAAACCCCGAACCCCGACAGTGTCGAAAGCATAGAAGTTGGGGCCCGCGGTCTCACAAAGCATTTTCCACCGTCCATCTAGAGAGAACACCTGGCAGCTAATAGAGCCATCTCGGTGTTTCTCCCATCGCGACTTCAAGGTGCAAAAAGCAACTCCGTTGTGTCCCGATGCACGAGATGCCGGGAGAGACCCAGGCCCGGGCCCACGGTATCACCGGGAAAGTTAAGCGTCATCAGAGCTAGAAGGATGCGTGGTGGCAAATTGAGCCATCTCGGCATATCACTCATCACGGTTTCAATCAGCAAAGGTTAGCCCTTTCATATTCGCGAACGTCGAAAGCATATGGTCACGGCCCATGGTCACTTGGGGAGAGGAAGGAGCTGCATAAAGAAGGCCAAAGGCGCCGAGTTCAGTTGCAGAGGGGATCATCACGATCTCCAGGCGCCATCGGACCCGATCTTAATAAGTTGTTTCTGGTATTGAAGTAAGTGAAGGCAAGAGCGGGTGGTTGAAACCTCCTTTCGTTCATTAAATGAGGGGAATGGAGAGTCTAGCGAGCTGCCTACTCACAGAAGTCCTGTGTATCGATTCTCTCAGCAAAGCCGTGCTGAAGTCCTCGACTCGACAGAGAAGTCTGTGCACGCTAGCCGAGCACTTCATGGTTCAGCTACCCTCCTTACAGGAGCCATGCGTAGTTAAAATGGCATTTAAAGATAGATATCAGTACGAGTTTGACTGAAGGGACACCAAGCCTTGAGTGACTGGACACGCCTCTGTGAGATGAATTTTCCTGAGTATAAAGACTCAGTCTTTGTATTTTGTAAGGATCGATGGTAGAGCAGAGCTCCCGATTGTAAGGTTTCAGCAGACATTCTAGCTTTCTAGTCATGCAGCTATATATGAGATTTCTTATTTTATAACAGACAGTCTTCTTAATCCATCTGAATTTTCATCTCATGCTAGGAGAGTTTGTGAACGAATGATTCATGTGGATCACTGCAATCATGTCATGAATAAAGGATTTATTTATGCATTATTGTATTCTCTGGTTTTCTGTGTTTGAGCGCAAGAAGATCTTGTGTTCGGATGCCTTCTTATATGGTCTGTTGGAAACTTGATGTTTACCACAGACCTTCACATCTCCCTGATATAAGTCTTCCCCCTACTCACCCTTACTACAACTCACTGTCTGAAGTTATCTAAGACTTCACTTGCACATACATGTCTGCCCTAGTTTCAAAGTTGGAACCATGTCATATGATTTAACCTCCATCCGATCACCCCATTAAACAAATCGTGACATAAATTGATGGGTGTTAGGCTCTGCTCCTACAAGCAACCAGGAGTGACTTCTGACGCTAACACATTGAAATATTACCATCATTTCCTATTAGTATATTCCCACTTTTGTAGGAGTATTTATCAATCCCACAAGGAAAAATTGAATTTTTTTTGGTAAAAATTCCAAAACAAATATTAATATGTAGTCCTTCTTCTCAAGGAACCTTGTGCAAATAATAACCAAAATTTTAACGTAGAGAAATTATTTCTATAAGGATAATTTTGGTCTTTTTATATCAATCATGTTACTGATCTCAGGCAAATACAAGCCAAGTGTTTGAACTATTCTCTGATACCACTTTGTAATACACCCAACCCCCTAAGTACCTTTCAAGGGATGGGGTATTAAAATTCTGCTTCTCTTTAACCACCTTGAAGCCTCTTCTTGAGGGAACTATCGTCTTCTACTTGTAAAGATATTTCCAATGACTGTTACCATGCTCAAAACCAGGCTCTGAAACAAAAGTTATGGTCTTTTAAAGTTTCTTAGTCCTTCATTAGCCAAAGGGCACCTCATCGCCACGTGGCCCCCACATGGCTCCACCTCACTTGTGTCCATCTGACATGGCACCTGCCACATGGCCCATCTATCCCTATCTTATTGTCCCCTCCAAACAGATGGCCTGCACCAAATCTCACTATTACATCAATGATTTGTATCATTTTGGATTGGTACTCATCAGATTACCAGGTTACTCTGCTTGACAACCACTTCGGCAGAGTCTGCTCCGATGGGTTGTCTCCATACATCTAATATCCCTCAATCTCTCGATCCAAGAAACCCAATCATGTTGGTTCCTCTAACTTGTTCGTGTTGAAGATATTACACACACCTAGGATATTTTTCCTTATTTTCCTATGTTTATTAGTCATTATTGAGCATCTTCTATTTTTTAGGAACCTCTCCTACACTCTAAGAGAATATTCTATTCAATTTAGATTCAGTTACACATATTTACACTAGTGGAAGTCACTCATGCATGGAAAACTTAGTCTTACAACTAGCAGTTTCATGTGTTTCTCTCACTTCCACATGTATGACTTAGTTAACTAAAGACTACATGACTAGTTAACTAGGACTAGGTGGCAGTTAACTCTGGGAACTTTGTGTGTGTCCAGATATCTCTAGACCACCACTATGGCATATTGGCTTCTCTTGCAGTGCACATTAGTCGAGTTATACAAGGTATATCATGTGTACATTATTATTCATTAATTTGGTTAATACAATTTTATTCTCTTCTCTCCAATTTATCTCTCGTCTTCTCTATTTTGTAGGTTGTGTTCATTCTTCTGCTAGCTAGATCTCTTCTGCAAGTATTCACCACATTCTACATGGTATCAGATCCCACAAGGTTCTAGGAAAAAGGTGCACCAATATTTTTATTTGCAAGTACTGAAGATTGAAGAACAGATGAAGAATGGAATCTCCATTGTTTGCAATTCCCACCCCGTGCAACTACTTTGAATGGAAGTAAAAGATGGAAATTTTTCTCAGAGGTAAAGGATTGCACAGGTTGACCATGACTAAGGAAACATAACCCACATCAACCATTGAAAAGTCCAAATATATTAATAGAATGGATGAGACTTTCAAATCCCTCTCCATGCACATGTCCCAATATGATGAGAATAGAACATAGGAGAATTGATCCAAATATACTATGTTGATATCGTCTTATAGTTTTGTTGTTGTTATGAGCTTTGTGAGTGCATGAGGTTTACTCTGACTAAATGAATTCATGAAGGATTGAATAAGTTTCAATTGTTTCTCTTCTGTAAGTTTATGCAAGGAGTGCATACCGAACGCAAGCAGTGTGTGTGAGAGAGATTTTTTTCGACTCGAAGCTCATGAGAGATAACAAGAAACTTTTGTATGCAGAGTGTGCATATCAAACGCAAGGAGTGCGTATGCGAAGTATTTGACTTGGAGAAAATTTTGGAGAAATTGCTCTGGGGTTTCTCATAAGATAATGCAGAGGTCTCTCGTAAGGAATACACAGAGCCATAAATCGACTAAGTGTCGACGAAAATCCTTTTAGTAATTTAAAAGTTCGAAGAAAGGACAAGTACAAAAGATTTGCAAAAGAAATCCTTCATGAAGGAAGAATTGTCAAAGGTTTGACAAGATAAAGGATTAAAATTCACCCAGGAGGAGCCGAATCACTCTAGACCGTTAGATATTAGAAAAGTTGCGCACTAGCTAGTCTCAAGGGTCCTTTGGAAATTTGCAAATCGGAAGATTTTAACTGTAGAGGGGTAATAACCTACGAAGCACGAAGCTGCGAAGAAATCCTAGTCGTTGATCATTGGTTAAGGAGGATCGTTGATCTCTGTGTGTGGAGATAATTTGTGATTCAAGTATCGGGAGTTGTGCGGTTGAGTGTGTTAAAAATTCCCGAAAGCTAGAGTCTGAAGCGATTACGACTGTTGGTTGTTCGAATGATGAGAGTTGTAGATCTCGTTTAGAAGAATCCATGATTCGAAGTTCGGAAGAATTGGGAGAGACTGTAATCAAAACGTCTGAAGCCTAAAGTGCTTAAGGAGATTAAGCGAGGGTCACAGCCCGAGGTCGTATGTGATTTCTGCTAGAAACAGAAGATTGGCACCAAATTCAATTTCAAAGGAACAGGGGGCCTAAGTGAATTGTTCTAGGGTTAGTGAAGACCCAAAGAGCTAATTATGTTCAGTCTTGTGAAGATCCTAGACTGGAAGCTGGCACAACACTTTGGAGAGAAGGGGGGTTTGCATGCATGGGTTTTGAAGAAAAGACTTGCAAACACATGCAGATCGTGCACAATCCACATTATTGAATCACACAGATGACTTAAAAACCCACTTTCAATAGTTTTGGTGCTTTGTTAAGTATAGTGTAATAATTTCGTGATTATGCACTTTGTTGTATTATATCGATGACTCTCTGAATGATTTTTAGGTGATAACACAACCCTTCCTTGGGATCTTCACCAACATAAATACTATGCTTGAAGAAGTGTCAGCATAACCTTCCACAAACTCCTGCTCAATGAAAATACTAAGTTGGAGGAAGTGTGAGCCAACTCTTCCCTAGTCTCCTCTCAATGGGAAAACTAATCTAAAGAAGGGTTAGCTAACCCTTTGCTAGGAGATCGCTTGATGAGAGTAAAATCCCAAGGACAATAATATTTTATTTGGTATAAGTTTCTATAAATGTTGTGAAGTATCATTATCCATTGGTCACATCACTTTGACGTTGACCAACCTCATACTAAGTGCCATTAAACTAGAGTGACCAACCTCATACTAAGTGTCATTAAACTAAAGTGTAGAGTGACCAACCTCATACTAAGTGTCATTAAACTAGAGTGAATGCTCTAAACTAGTTAAAAAATTATTTCTATAATTATGCATTGTGAGCATTTGTTTGATGCTATCACATCAAAGTAAATATACAGGCCTCCTCTACCATGGTACCAAGCCTCTCCCAAAAACTAAATTCCCAATTAATAAGGCAAATGACTCACACCTTACATCAATGGTATTGTAATGTCTACCAATACAACAATTCAAATACAAAACCAAAGCTACATCTAATTAACACTAAAAAAAGACATAAACATACATGTTTAATCATCTAAATCACTTTCTATAAACTATTTGAATCTTGAATTCAAATTAATAAGACTCTACATATAGAAAATGTATAAATAAAAATATGTATATACGAAAATAATAAATATCTTTTATTTTTTAGAAATAGATTAACTAACAACAACCATTTTTATGTAAAAAGTGGTTGATATACGCCGATCGGAGCCATTAATTGAAAAAGGTGGAAAATGACGTCCATCCGTGTATATCAACCACTTTTTAAAGCTTTAAAAGATGATTGCTTGATTCATAAATCACATTTCCCCATTAAAGCCTACACAACAAACAATACATGGTTTACAACTTTATAGAGAAACTACATGCTTTACAACCTTATATAAAATATATGCATAATTAGTTTTAATTTATTATTAATAAATTTGAAAAAATAAATCTATATAATATAAGAGAAGTGGGGAAATAAAAATGATTTAGGTATTAAAATTTTATCTTGGAATTATAAATCTATCTTAATCTATTTATTTTTTAAATTATTTTGGCTACTTAATAAATTTAAAAATATATTAATACATGACACTATTAACTGAACCAATTTCAGTATTAATATATTAATTGAACCAATTGAGCTATTAATATATTAATTGAACTATTAATACATTACACTGTTAATATATATTAATCAATTGAACCAATTTTAAATTTGAAAAAATAAATCTATATAATATAATAGAAGTGGGGAAAATAAATGTATAGACATTATAAACTTGGAATTATAAATATATTTTAATTTATTTATTTTTTAAATTATTTTGACTATTTAATAAATTTAAAAATATATTAATACATTACACTATTAATTATTGAACCAATTTCACTATTAATATATTAATTGAATCAATTGAACTATTAATACATTACACTATTAATATATATTAATCTATTAAACCAATTTCAAATTTGAAAAAATAAATCTATATAATATAATTGAAGTTGGGGAAATAAAAATTACTTAAACATTATAAATTTATTTTGGAATTATAAATCTATTTTAATTTATTTATTTTTAAAAAAAATTTGACTACTTAATAAATTTAAAAATATATTTTGGCTACTTAATAAATTTAAAAATAAATATATAATTATTTGATATGGCATAAACCTAAAATAAAACTTTTAAAATATCTATCCTAATTTAATAGATTGATAGGATTTATTAAAAATAAATATATTACTGTTTGACATGACATAAATCTAAAATGAAACTTTTAATTATAATGAATTCAAATATCATTTTAATTATTTGAATTTGTCGTCAAATTTTGATGTGATGGGAATTCGCCTCTCTG
>ML788533.1:647221-659586 GCA_009831015.1 Picea engelmannii | reverse complement strand
GATCTGTTAAGGATTGGGACACATTCAGACTCTACTTCAGATCTAAGTTTCAATATAGAGTCATAGGATTTAGAACATGCATATTCACAGTCAATACAGGAATATGAGGATCAAGTGCAAAGGCCCAAGTTGACACAGACCACTCTTCAGTATGCAGGAGATCTTGTTGGGGATCCATCGGATCTTAGGAGGACTCAACCTTAGCTCAAGGAGACCCCTCATGTACTCACATCCACTAATCCCATGTTTCCTATTCAATTTTGTGTGGTTGAGTCTTCATACCCACATACCTATGGTGAGGCTACAGGGAATCCCCTTTGTGAAACAACCATGCAAGAAGAGTACAAATCCCTCCTCAAGAACCCGACTTGGGATCTGGTTCTGCTTCCTTCGAGAAGGAATCTTTTCATATTAATATGGGTCCTCAAGACCAAGAGCACAACATATGTACATGTTAAAAGATGCAAGGAAAGACTAGTTTCCAAAGGTTTTTAGTAGTTTCATGGAATAGACTACGATGAGAGATTCGCTCCAGTAGTTAATATGGATTCCATTCATTTGGCCATTTCTATTGCGACAACCAGAGGATGGGAATTCCATCAGATGGAATTGAAGAATGCATTTCTTCACGGAGATATCTCAAAGGAGATTTACATGGAGTAGCCACCTGGATTCATATATTATTAATCTTTGGTTTACAGGATCAAGAAGTCTCTCTATGGCCTCAAGAAGGTTTACAGGATCCACTATGTAGATGGTTACAAGTTGGATCTCATAGGCTTCACATATTTTGACTTGCCAGGATAAAACACTTATCGAAAGTACACATCTAGATACACTCTCAGTTTGGGTTCATGGCCTATTTATTGGTCGAGAAAGAAGCAGTCTGCTATTTATTTATCTTCAGTCGAGGCTGAGTACAGAGGAGTATTTAACACTACCATTCAGGAATTGTGGCTACAAAAATTCCTTACCGAGTTGGGCATTCATTTCCATACACCAACTGTCATTTGGTGTCACAACCACAATACTCTCAAGTTTTGCAGAGACCTAGTGAAACGACATAGGACAAAACATATCGAGATCCATATGCACTACATCAGATATCTAGTCCACGAGAGGATCATTGTGATACCCTGAAATTTGGAATTGAAAACTTATTATTATTTTTATTCTTTTGTTATGAGCACATTATTGATCCTAGTGATCTAATTCAAAACTATTTTTTTAATTTATTATTTTATTAATAAAAAAAGAGGAAGCACACATGAAGTGGTACTGTTAGAAGAGAGAATTTGTTGATCCAAAGAGAAGTATCAACTGATTGCAGAAGGGGGACAAGTGGTGAATATTTTTTGAGTTAACTCAACAAAAGTGAGACAAGATATCAGGCTTTTAGGAACATGTGTAAAAATCAAATTGACAGGTGGTCAATGAGAAAAAATCAAATTGACAAGTGATCAATGAGGAGGAGGCTCATACAAGTGTCAAAACACCTAGTCAAATCTTATAAAGAAAAGAGAACAAAGATAATTGAATGCCATTCTGAATGAGATGTGAAATCTGAGAAATAGTTTCATGACATAGAAATCTTCACGTAAGGCTTAAACACTATGCATTGCAGCAGGTCACTTGGTTAGTTCATTGGATCAAGATTTAGCTCAAGGGTGATAGAGTGGGAACATGTGGCAAATATGATATAAGGTTGGGAGGAATGGCCCACTTGATGCGTATTTTCCCCTAAAGAAATTTGAGTTGCAGGTTTTTCTTCCATTCAGTTCTGGATTCAATTATTGTTTCTTTAGTAATCTATGAATAATCTATTCCTATTAATTTAGTGTTTAGATGTAATTTTTGGATATTCCATTCATATTTAATTGTCGTGCAATTTGATGGTTCATGGACAAGTTATTATTGTTTTCAATATAACTAGATATTAGAGGATTTTCTCTTGTATCATTCCATTATACGATTATCATGATAAATATCAAAGGAAAATGATTTTATCCATAGCCAATGCATAAAGTATAAACATCATTGTAGTACAGATGAATACTATGTAATTTGAAGTACAACTAATAGGATAGATGCAAAACAATAATGCTATTATTGTAAATAAAATATAGAATGTATACATAAGATTAAGGGTATTGAATATAGATAGCTAAGTACATAATGACAAGTTTTACAATAGAACTGCTATGGTAGTTTTGTAACCCTTTTGAAACGAGAAGGAAACTAAGGAAAAACATATACAATCATGGCAAGTTAAGGCTATAACCTTTCACAACCACAAATTGAAAACAAAGGAAAACTTCCATTGATAAATAGTTAACAGAGATACATATTGGTTTACCTAACTCTGTAAATTAACAAGAGTGAAAACCCTTTGAACATTCACGGGGAATTATCCTTGTCTTAGTTTTAGATTGCAACAATAGTAACATAACTCTCATACATAGCCATACATCCGGAGAATTTTTGCAAATGAGATGGAGAGAAAGAAACAAGTTACACTTCTTATTGTTTAAATATACCAAAATAGGGTGGACAGAGATAGGATAAGTAACCACCCAACTAGTTCGAATAGAGACCGTGGTATCAAACCCTCATCCATAACTAGTGTCTACATATAATTTGAATTACCTCTCAAGGTTGAATGCCCTGGCCGAGAATCTATAGTCAATACATGCCATGAGGTTTTTCAAATGCAAAACTTAGAGTGCCACCTAGGTATGGTAATCTATCATAGTTAGAAAAGAGATGATTTCAAAGTAAACTTACATGGTTATGTGGGCAGTTGATTTGGGATAAAACCTTCTAGTCTACCTGAGCACACATGTATTGATGAGTAACCATTACAAATGGGAACCCAAACTTTTACAAATTAACTAACGATAGAGTGATGGTATGGTTTTTTACAGGAGTAACTCGAACCCTACAATGGAACTCCTCTAAAAGAACGTTTTGACCAGCCAGAGCCAACACTTCTTCCTGATGGGTACCCTCGTACACAACCAGGGCCCATCATTAGTTTAAGTATCCAAATATTCTATCTTATGAAAAAAAAAATACACAAGAAGAAAAATGTAACCAGAATATTCACAACCATTTCCTAAAACACCCTGTAAGGTTCCAAACCAAAAATCAAGACAAGGTCATGAAAATGGGAGTAATTTGAGTATTACATAGAATTAAGGAAATGTGCACAGGCCCGATAAACCTTCAACCAGAGATAGAAAACAAAACTACAGTAATGGAACCCTATAATTAAATTATGATATTATTTATCAAGGTGAGGATAGAACACTAATTGGGATTACACCCAAGCTCCGAAACGACTGAGAAAAGACGAAGCAATGAACACAAATGAGAAGTATGTAGAGTTAGTATAGGTATGTGGCATAAAAACCCCAAGGAAACAAAAAATAATTCTCAGAAAAAAGAGATGGAACCCTAGATCCCTTCTAAACTCGAACTAGAAGGAACTCTCAGCTTCCACAGGAAGATTTCCAAAACAATGAAATGAATGTTCAAAAACTGCATGGGATGGTCGCGGAAATACTCCCCATCTCACGTTCCAATATGGTCACACCTTGAACACAAAAGGATTTTCGTAGGAGGCTAGGACATGTGTTTAATTAAGAACACAGGTTACGAAAAAACCGACATTAAAAATTACCAACTACTCATGTACTAAACATGAAGTATAATTAATGCTCACCCAACAAACATAATTACAATGTGATTATCAATTAAATCCTTTCACCTAAACCCATGCTTGAATGACCAGTACAAGCCACCTATTAAACTTACAATGAATTTACTATACTTAGCGATCAAATGATTAATCCTCCAACTTAGAAAAGAAGGGTTGTGACAAGGGTCCCCTTTAATAACAACGAGGGTTGTCATGTTTAATCCACCAACTTAGGCTATAGGAAAGCAAGGTCACGACAAGGATCCCCTTTAGAATAATAATGAGGGTTGTTATTGCCATGGGAATTTTAATATGGAGTCATAATCTTACCATATGAATTATAACTTAGAATTGAAATTGTGCCATAAAGTCCATAATGTAGGACAAGCAAGTCTAGTAAAATTGCACATGGAACTATTACAACTTTCTAAAGTAAATTTTCAAAGGATTTTATGGTAAGCAATGTTTTATTAATGAAATTATGTGGTCAAAATAAATGAGTGATACACTTTACTTAGTCGAAAATAAAATATTGTTGTAAAAAAAAAATACATGGGTATGTGACAATCATCGACCTGCAATTATGTCCTTCCTCTAAATAGACTGCTGACATCCTCACCAAGAATTTCACCGAGGAGAAGTTTCACTCTCTGCGCAATCATCTTGGAGTGAAGGACACAATTTCTTAGCAACTGTATTTTCTTCCTTTTATGCATTTTACCTTGAGGGGGGGTTTTTCCATGAGGTTTTCCCTCTTTCCTCACTTTATTTTCATTGATCATTAGCTGCATTGTTCATGGGTACCTAAAATGGCCTTAGTTGTCGGGACCCATTCTTGATTAACCCATAGTAGTTTTCAGGGGGGTTGTTGGAGATATTACACACACCTAGGATATTTTTCCTTATTTTCCTATGTTTATTATTCATTATTGAGGGCCTCCTATTTTTTAGGGACCTCTCCTTTAGTCTAGGAGAATATTCTATTAATTTTAGAGTTAGTTACACTTAGTTAGACTAGTGGAAGTCACTCACGCATGCCAAAATCAGTTTTATGACCAACAATTGCATGTGCGTCTCTCACTTCCACACGTATTATTTAATCAACTGAAGACTACATGACTAGTTAACTAGGATTAGGTGACAATTAAATCCAAGAACTGTCTGTGTGTGTCCAGATCACTCTAGACCACAACTATGGTGCATTAACTTCTCTTACAGTGTGCATTATTTGATTTATACAGAGTATATCATGTGTAAATTATTATCCATTCATTTGGTTAATACAATTCTATTATCTTCTCTCCATTTTTTCTCTCGTCTTCTCTATTTTTCAACTTTTTTTCATTATTTTGCTAACTAGATCTCTTGTACATGTATTCACCACATTCTATAATTCAACAGTTAACAACTACCTCTCTTTTCTCTTGTAAGTAATGAGGTGGGGCCCATGAAAATTCTACAACTGTCATTTCATCACACCTTTCCCATGATCAACATACCTCATTCGTTCTTGAAGTTCCTCCTGTTGGAGTATATCCTCCCCAAAGTCATGTTCCACTATGAAGGACATACTCTAACCATACATATTCCAATGGATCAAATGGTACTCGGGGTCATGTATCAATGGATCTGATTAATTTGGAGTCTCCACTTTCTCGGAGGTTATCGACCATCCCACGCTCTTCCTGAACTTGTCTTATTGCGAGACTCATTATGATCTCTAGCTGATATTTACTCTCGCACTCTCACTCTTCAACGATCCAAATATTTTCTTGGGATCATCCCCGCTAGGATACTCTAATGGATATAATGATCCCTATTCACTTCATCTAATGGTCAGAGATTCACTTGGGGTTCACAATTGGGCGATAATTGAGGGTTCTATCCCCTCCCCCCCGGAGCAGGCCACCTTAGGTCCAACGGTCAAGATTTCACGGGATCTCCTCCGACGAATCTATGATGGTCCATAACTCAGAATGTTCCTCATCGGAGTCTCTCATCATTCTCGTGCACCAACACTCTAACAACTACACACTCCGACCAACTTGTGACAAAAATTATGGTCTAGGATCCAGTGAGACCTTCCTCCGATGGATCCAAAGTCTCCTATTTACTTGTAGGTTTCCCCATAAAATTCCTACGCAACCCTACTCCTAGGTGCTTTGATGACTACGACCTCTTACGAAGGACCAAGATCTCATCTCTATGTGTATTCAATGGTTTTGATTCCTTTGTTGGAGATATTACACACACCTAGGATATTTTTTCCTTATTTTCCTATGTTTATTATTCATTATTGAGGGTGTCCTATTTTTAGGAACATCTCCTACATTTTAGGAGAATATTCTCTTCAGTTGACTAGTGGAGTGGATTCATTCAGGGAAACTTTGGTTTTATCACCAAGTAACCTCGGGATTATCACCATTAATGTGCACTTACCTTGGGATCATCACCAAGAAGGAACATTCCTTGTGCATTCTTGATCTCCTCCTCATTTCACTCTGGTATGTCCAGTTAAATGAAGACTGCATGATTAGTTGACTAGAACTGGGTGGTAGTTAACTCCCTTAACTTCCTGAGTGTTTCCAGATCTCTCTAGACCACAAATATGGTACATTAATTGAGCTATACATAGTATATCATATGTATTTTATTATTCATTCATTTGGTTATAATTATCATTATTTTCTCTCAAAAACATTTCTCGTCTTCTTACCTTTGCAAGTTTTGTTCATTCTTCTGCTAGCTACATCTCTTGTGCAGGTACTCACCACATTTTACATGGTATCAAAGACGACAAGATACTGGGAAAAAGGAGCACAAAATTTTTTATTTGTAGGTACTGAATATTGAAGAACATGGGAAGAATAGAATCTCCACCATCTGCAATTCTCACCCAGTACAACTACTTTGAATGGAAGAAAAATATGGAGATTTTTCTCAGAGGTAGAGGATTGTATAGGTTTACCATGTCTATGGAAATGGAACCCACATCATCCATTGAAAAATACAAATACCTCAATAGAATGGATGAGGCTTCCAGAGTCCTATGCATGCACATGTCTCATGAGTTGTTGTTTCATGTATCAACTTGTAAAAATACAAATGAGATCTGGACCACCATGGAAGGACTCTTTTCCAAACAAGATGATATGAGAAGCCATATGCTTGAGGTCAAATTACTTGCATTGGATCCAAAAAAAATTCAAAACATCTAAGATTTATTCACAAAGTAGAAGGATTTACTGCTGCAACTCAAGGCTTGTGGGGTCAACAAATCAAAGGAGGAAAAGCGAATGGTTCTCACCATTTTTTTGAAACTTGGTCCATAATACTCCATATTTGTTTCCACATTGCACACTTAGCAATTCACTACTGGAGCATCGTGGACTATTCCCTCTTTGGATACCTTCATTGAGTCTTTGATTCAGGAGAAAGATAAACTCATCAAAATGGGTGTAATAAAAAACTCCAAAGCACATGCACTTGTTGCGCATGATGGTAGAAATTCTCAAAATCGGAAATAAAAACTGAAAGGAAAAACCAAGTCACATGCATAGTCTAAGAAGGAAGGGTACTCCAAACCCTTCAATGGTTCCTCGGGATCCAAAAGTGAAAAGCGTAAGAAAGGACAGAAGTGCACCTACTACAATCAAGGATTCCATCTGGAATCCACATGCATGAAGAATTAGATAGACGTTATGACTTAGATTCTTCAAAAGAACAACCTTGGGGATCAAATTCTTAAGGGTGCCAAGAAGAAGCCAGAAGATCATGCTCCCAAAGGTAATCATCATGCATTATTTGTTGTTCTCTCTTCACTTGATTCCTGGATTGTGTATTTAGGCACATTTCACCATATAGCTTCCATATAGGATATCTTATCTTATTTGACTGCATGAAATTGCCCTCCTATCCTCATGGGGTATGATTCTTCTAATTGAGGTCACCAAAAAAAAAAAGAGTAGAACTACATAATGGAATTTTTGAGAACGTTATCCATGTTCCTCAACTTTCCATGAATATACTCTCGATGTATCAAATTACACACTTAGGCTCAATTAAAAACATGGATTTCACACCAGACTCCATGTCCATATTCAACATGCAAGAAAACTCCAGGATTTCTATTGGGGAGATCAATCATCAATATTGGTTATACACTTTTTCTAATTTTATTTAACCTAATTCCTCTATAATACTTATGCATTCTAATGGTAGTAGTATATTATGGCACAAGAGGTTTGGTCACCTAAACTTTAGGTACATGCAACAACTTAGCAAGAAAGGGATGGTAATTGGATTACCTGATATCCACTTTTCCAAAGGGGTTTGTGAAGGATGTGTCCTTGGAAGGCACCCTCAAGAAAAGTTTGAGAAGGGGAAGGATAACAGGGTCTCCTCTCAATTAGATATGATTCAAAATGATCTCATGGGTCCATTCCCACATCCATCCATGAACAAGGCAAGGTATGTGCTCACATTTTTGGATGATTATTCACGTTATACTTGGGTATTTTTTCTCAGGCAGTAGTCCAAGTTCTTTGATCATCTCAAAGAGTTCAAAGCACTTGCTGATACTTAAGAAGGGAGAAATATCAAAGACCTGCTTACATCTAATAGGGGGAATACATAAACAGAGATGTTCAGAATCTTTTTCTGATGATGGGATACAGTTGTAGCACATAGTACCATATATTTTGTAGTAGAATGGGGTTGTGTTGGAAGAAATAATATAATTTCTATTGTTTGTAAGCTGCCTACATAGGGTCTCTAACTTTTCATTACTCGTCATGAGCTTTGTCACTAAACGACACTTGTCACTTGTGGCTTTTTACATACCTTCTTTTCGATTTTTGTTTTCATGAATGTAAGCATGAAAACTCGCGGCTGGAATTGACATTTTTGTTTTGATTTTTGATTAAAGGAAGACTGCTCATGTGGTTTATTATAGAATTGTCATATTTTTGCTATGAACATGTTGTCCTCCTTATTTATGACCCTTTTGGTTCTAAGCATGCCTTGGTTGCATAAGCACAAGACCTCCATTCATTAATATTCGATCTTTTATATTGATATTGATGGATTTTTGATTCATGAAACTTTGAATTATTCAATTTTTATTCGATGCACTTACCTTTGTAATTAATCCATGAATGCACGTACTTTGGTTTTCAAAGTGCTCTGATCCTAATACGTACCAAATGCCAAGGTGGCATACGAAGTACAACATGCCATTACTCCCGAGTATGGTCTCGAGCTTCACGATTTTGCTCCCACGCATGGTGATTAATGCCTCTGCCCACCGTTTGAACTGTCATAACATTGTTTTGATAAGGCTTGGGGCTATGGCTCTGTGGCTTTTTACCAAACCCTACCTGTGAGTTATGTGTTGATTCCCTTCCATTCGCCATGGATCCAATGGTAAGGGTCGAGCCAAATGGCACCCAAACCCTACTATCAAATGATAACGCCAGGGAGGATTTAGAAAGGAACGGTTGGCATTTATTCATCGAAAAATTTAAGGGTTTCAATCTTCGAGTCGCCTAGGAGTTTGCTTTGATTTTTGATGGTTGTAGGGAAAATATAGGTGGCGTGCAATTGGAGGTAACAAAAGAGTTACTAAGCCAAGCCACGGGTTTGCCAGCAGTTGGGCAGAAATGGTTCAAGAATGCGAAAGTTGAGGAGGTCCCCTGAACTTTGATGTTCACCTCACAAAAAATAACCAGTTGCGATCGAGGTATGCCAGTTTCATCCTTAAAACATAGGTGGCATGATCTACTGGCTATTTTGAAGAAATTCATTACGTGTGAAGGAAGATTCGGATTAGTTTTCCTATATCATTTGTGCTTGCTTATGATTTTCATTGGTTTTTCGTTGAATATGCCCTACTTTCTACTCAGAAGTTTGTATAAAATGGGTAAACAATTTAGGAAGCAGAGGTCTGATTCGAGTTTGTTTCACCATGGGCTCATTAAAATTATCCTTGTGCACCAGTTACAGTCCCAAAATGACTGTTGGGATTCATTTATAATACAAAATGGTTTTGGTGACCATGAGTTGGCACAGGTCGATAAGCCGGTTATCGTTGAAACCCTTGTGAACCCTACGACCTCTTCCCCACCGCTCCAGACCTGTGATTTTTCCCCTAATAACGAACGCTCAAGCTACCCTAATGTTATCCAACAGGACAATTATCCGATCTTAGACCCAAAGAGTTGCACCAAAACTGTTGTGAAACCTACAGGGAAGAAGTACAAGGGTCGCGTTGATGTTAATTTCAAGAATAAAAGGGCTGGTCGTTTGATTTCACGAAGTGTTCAAAATAAAATGAAACCTCGTGATGACACATTCAACACGATTGAAGTGAGTGAGGACTCAGATTCAGAAATTGAGAAATTCTTGGCTGAAGAGGACCCCGTGTCATACGGGCCCTACCCTGACCGACCCTATGACTATGTAAACAACCTACCTCCATGCCTAAAGGATAATTCTGAATTTTCTGGCATCCAACTCTGTGACAAGCCTACCTTTCACGTGGATGATTCTCCAACCCTTAATGCTATCAGTGCCAATGCACAGTCATTACAGTCATAGTGTGATGAATGTCGATCGTGGATCGACAGGTACTATACTGATGTGCCTTTGCTATAGTCCCGACTCAAGTCTTTAAGAGACCAAGTCAATAGGTTGACAAATGAAAACACCATACTCGAGTCTATTATCCAAGGGAAGGAGAAACGATTGAAAACTACAGGCCGTGTCATTCTCAAGAATGTAGAGGCAACAACGGCTATCGTAAACTCCAAAATTTCTTGATAAGTTTTAATACAATGATTTGAGGTATGATTTTTTTTAAAATTTTGGCACGATTTTGTCACTCTTATGTTAGGATATACGATTTGATTGAATAAATTATTTTTCATAAAGATTAGTTTGTTTTTTTTATTGAATAAAATATGATTGTCTTTGCTATTATAACTAGCTACAGAATCGTAAGATTCTGTAGCCAGTCAGAAAAATTCGAATGGTTTGATTTGACAATTGAAAACATATCTAAAACCTTCTCATTTTTATTTGTTTTCAGGATGATTGAGGATCCCATGATTTCCAAGAAGATATGAGGCACTGTTGAGATCTCCCATCCATATCAACTTTGTGTTTTTAGTAAATAGATTAGGGTGTCGGTAGTTTTTGATATGCAGTGAAATCAGGGTGGTTGCATCCCCCATATTTTTCAAACAGATTTGATATTATCAACAGGAAACAATTTTGTTTCCTGGAACCTATATAAACATATTATTTTGTATACATTGCATCATCTCAGCCTGGGGAAAGACTATGGATGTTTCACTACAGACTTGAATGGAATATAATACACGTCACAACTTTAGCTTTTCTGTATAATGTTTTTATTCAAGTCATGCTTATTTCAATTTGTTAATTGATTATGATTGCTTTTTGTCAGGCTGCTAAATTGAAGCTTGTAAGTGACCTGAAACACTAAATTGTCAAACCAGGGTTGGTAAACTTCGAGCTGATACACAGTATGTGCAGGCAAGCGTCTAGTCTCTATCGGAATGTTATCCTAAGAATAAAACACACACCTATTCTAAGAACTTGAATTCTAATAACTAACCTGAAACTGAGCATTTCCTATTTAGTTCATCAACAGAAAAACAGTCTTGTGCTCAAATGTTGGTACTGCTATTCTTATTCCCAAAATATGGTGCCACATGATTATTTTACCTTCATGCCCAATCCTCTACCATCATCATTTCTGTTTAAGTTAGGACACACAGAGTATTGTCGAAAATGCATTCATTCTGAGCAACAAAAATCAATCTATTCCGTCTACAGGAAAACAGAGTATTATCGTATCTACTGGTACCAGGAGCTCCTTCTGTTCTAGCTGTAATCTACTGTTCTAAGCAAGCAAGGTAACTATTGTCTAACAAAGCAAAGTGCCTGCTAATCTTGAGTTATGTTCAAAGTGAAACTGAAAAGCCAAACAACCACATGCATATACTAAACCCTACAGGCATCAGTACTGCGTTTAACATTCACCAACGTAAAAAGATAACAGTCTGGAAAATGATTCTGTTGAGGAATGAGTAAACACGATTCTGAAACTTTTAACTGTCATGTAAGTAAACATTAGCACACTATAATGAACTGAAGATATGATAAACTAAAGCGAAATCTGTGAACGCTAAGCTACCTCGGATACAAGTTCTGAAACCTTGAAATGAACTAAAGCTATAACAATATAAAACTAAATCTATTGCAAAGTAAAACAGCGGCTTGCACCGGTTTGGCGGGCCCAACCAAACGACACAATGTTGTGAGTAACAACCAGAGCCGACTATAACATTCTATTCAGACATTGCATAATCATTAACTCAAAGAGAACGCTTCAAGTCGTATATCAGTCGACTACCATAGCACACAGCAATTTGTATTGAAAATAAGTTCACGGTATCACATGACAATAACAGTAGCAATAGCACAGAAATAGTAACAGTAACCCGTGCTCAGGAGTGAACACCGGTTTATATCAAAAACCTACTGTTTGTAACAGTCTAAACAAAGAAGCATAAAACAAACGGATCCCTGATCCGAGAATAGTCTTGCAATCAAACTGAAAACGTATTTCACATCTTCG
>ML788533.1:606142-635963 GCA_009831015.1 Picea engelmannii | reverse complement strand
AAAGATACCTTAGGTGACCCCTTTGAATGGCAAGGAGATGTTGATTATGTCAAAATGAGGTCAAAAGGGTGGTACTAGCATATAAATGGAGGTCTGTGGTAGATAGTATAGGCAAAGAGCATGGTCAAAACCGGGGACCAACACTTTTGTCATCGTGTTTTATTATCAGTTGATATGATTAAAGATTATATATCGTCCATATTTTTATGTCCCAGATATAACACATAGTACTCATTCGTTCAATTTGAATTAAGGGATTTATTTATAATTTCGATTAAAACGTTTATATGCAAATTCTCACAGGAAGAATTATCTTATTGTGGATGCTTGTAAAATTATAAGATTACTGTGACTGCATCTACTATGTGTTGTGTTATTATGATTCAAACTCCATCATTGATGCTTCAAATTTATTAGCAGCAATTTCAGGATCTGTTGCAGGTTTACCTCGTCAGATAAGGTGACTGGATGCTACACATCGAACATATATTGGATGCGACAATAGGTCAGCCTGTTATTTGATTTCATTAGCATAATAAATATAGAAGTTTCCTTTAGTTAAAACACTTTTTACCATATGTTATTTCTTTTGTTTAATTAGATAGTTTGATATTCGATTTCTTTTATATAAACATTATAAGAAAACAAATCAAAAAGATTAGATAATAGCTTGACTGTTGTTTAAAAAATCAATTTACATTCGATTTTCAAGGATTTAGATTAAAATTTGTATTTTGCACATATTATATATATATTAGAAATAGAATTATTTGTATATATTGTGCATATGATAAGTAGAGTTATTTTATAAGTATTGATTAGTTAAACTATAGATATATATTAGATGTATGTATATTTGTTAGCGATTGTCATTTGTTAGATCCTTGTTATTCCTTTAGTTATTTTTTCTCTTTCTTTAGGACTTAGATCGGCCAATGGAGCCGTTAAACCCATCGGAGTGAATTAATCCAAACGGCTTGGGTTAATTGGACAACCCCGGACCGGATTCACTCCTCCAGTTGATGAGCGGTCAATTTCGTCCATCAACAAATGGCACTAGAAGGAGGGCCTGAAAACTATTAATGGCATGAGGAGGTCGTAAGAATCCTCCCCCACCTACTCGCTCACCTATAGTAACTAGAAGTTGTTCAGATGACAACATCGTCCCTCAAACAACAACCACATCAAACGACGATCTACGGATCATGGTTTAACCAGTAACTCCAAATCCTTTAGGTGGTGACATACAAGAGATTGTTCGCCAATCTCTAATAAGAATGCACAGTGCCTTGGCCCGTATTAGACAACTAAACTGAACCTTGAATGAACCATTAGACTTCTTTGATATAAGAGAACAACATGGAGGTACTGACCTTACCTTAAACCCTACAGATCCAATCCTCACTCCTGCAGCAGGAGGATCTGGTATTCCACCATCACCACCTCCTTCATCTCCTTCTTCTTCTGGAGAAGAATCCTCTGACGAAGTCAGTTCCTCATCCCAGCCTTTAAAACCACCCACACCTATGGAAAATGCAAACAATCCCGCCAGACCCTGGCTCGACCAAGATGCAGCGGCCATACCTGGGCCTCAACATCCTTTGCCCAAACACCCGGAGAAATGGCTCCCTAAGTTTGACCCGGACTCCAAACAGATCACTGAAGATCACATCAAAAAGTTTATTTTAGCCATTAGACTATGTAGTGTTGAGCATGAAGACGTAGTCTGTAGATTGTTTCCCTACACCTTTGAAGGCAATGCCTCTACCTGGTACTTTTCCCAATAGCCCCACACCATCATGTCATGGGATAAATTTGAATCCTGTTTCCTTGAGAAGTTCGGAGACAACGAGTCTCCTGAAGTTCTAGTTATGGAGCTTTCTAGTCTAAAAATGAACCCCAAAGAAAAGATCAAAGACTTTAATCAAAGGTTCTTGACACTAAAGAAACGAATCCCCATAGATTCGATGCCTGCCAAGAATCTTATTGTCGCATACTACACGAAAGCATTACATCAAAACATAGCCATTTGGGTAAAGAGATCCAAGAAAGCCATGTTGTTAGAAGCGTTCGAAGAGGCCAGTCAGATCGAGAAAGACATTCTTTGTTTAAAATACACTACTAGCAACGAGATAGAGAGTAGTTCATCTTCCAAAAATAAAATCGAAATCCTTCCTAGACCTTCCCAAAACAAGGCTCAACCTGAGAGTTTAGATTTAGAAAACTTACAGAAAGTCGTTCAGAAATTGTCCAACCAAGTTATAGATTTGAAAAGGTCGGCTGAAGAAGCTTCTTCGAGCAAAGGGCCTTACAAACCCCCTTTTAGGAAGCCTTTTCCCACCAACCGACCCAATTCAAATACTGAAGGCCTAAATCTAGAAAGCCTACAATTTGCTATTCAAACGATCCTAGAAGCACATGATAACTTGATTCCTCTCAAGATTCCTAAAGAGATAGCTGAACAAGAGACGCTAGAAGAAGATGAATCCTCTCCGAATATTTTTGGACATTTTTTGGATAGCATTTTTCAAGCTAATTTCGAAACAATACACCCTTACAATACTAGGAGCAAGACAACAAATAATCCTTCTTCTGAAATTATGACGACTTTGCCTCCAAAACAGTCTAAATCGATTGAGACTAAACAGAATTCAGTAAACCCAAGTTTAGATTATGATTTGATTGAAGATCTAAAAAAGCTTAGGGCTAACATTTATATTTACAAATTATTAAAATTCCCTTTTCTTCTGCAAAAAATGCTGCAGAATATTGCAGAGAACAACAAAAATAACAATCCGAACAACAACAAAGGTGTTCAAAACAGCCCCAAAATTCCTTAGAAAGCCTCCGCCAAAACTACATCCAAGTGTCATGATAAAGGAGACCTTCCTATAAATAATGTAACAAATGTAGATAAACTAGTTTCAGAGGATGTGATTAAAAAACAATGAACTTCTATTGTTAGCACTCGCAAAAATGTTCCTCCATTTTTGTTGACTTTTGAAATTTTCAATAGGAATGTATATAACTGTATGGTAGATTTAGGTGCATCATCTGACATAATTCCTTGGTCTGTTTGTCAAAAGATTAATGCCGAAGTTCAACCATCCAGCTTGATCGAACTAGTGTTAAAGTGATAGGCGAATTAAAGAATGTGCTTATAAGATTGTCGTATAATCCTAAAGTTCATCAAGTGATTGATATCATTGTTGTAGATATTCCAGAAGTTTATGGTTTTTTTTTAAGTAGAGACTAGTCGGAATAATTACATGGCTATTTTGCAACGGATTGGTCTCACTTGTGGCTGCCCGAGAATGGAAAACCCAACAGAATCAAGGTAAATCGTGAACGTTATCTGAAGTTCACGGTAACCGATTTAAATGATACCAATGAACCATTCACTCCTTCTGCCAATTCGCCTGAAATACAAGGGATGGACACTTTTTTTGGCAATTTCATGGCCGAAACTTCTACTTTCACTGACCCTGAACAACAATCTGAAATTATGAAATGCACTCAGTCAACAACCTTCTTTCAGTGGTCACATGCACCCGATGAAAATCAAATATGGTCTCTTTACTTTGATGGGTCAAAATCTAAGGAAGAAGCTGGTGTAGGGTGCGTGCTCATTGATCCAACAGTTAACAAGACTCTGATTTCTCTCCGATTAGAATTCAAATGTACAAAAAACACGGACGAATATGAGGCACTCCTGCAAGGCCTCAAAAAAGCATTAGATCTAAACATTCAAAATTTGATTGTCTTTGGTGATTCAGAAATCGTGGTTAGACAGGTAAAGAATTATATCCACCGTTTATCTCTGCATCTTAAAAGATATCAGACTGAGGTATGGAATTTGATGAACAAGTTTTCCACATTTAACATAAATTCTATTCCTAGATTGAATAATTCAAAAGCTGATTTGTTAGCTAACATCGCTTCAAAACTTTTTGCTGCAGAAGGCTTATCTTCGAATGCATTTTCTGTCGAACTACTATTTAGACCATCCGTTCCAGACAACATCACAAATTGGAGAGTCTTCGATGATGATGAACAGATCATAATCTTTCTGCATATGGAAGAAACATTCCAAGGCACAGTGATCGACGAAGGCGCCCATGACGAAAATCTTCGCGACTTTACGGTAATACCAGATCCGAGATCCCCAGAATCTTCATCAGACATGGTAAATTCTATCTCGAAATATGTGGTTAGATTAGAAAATTTTTATGATCTTCATGACAAGTTCTGAAAATCAGTGAACTGCAAAACGAATAGTTCCTCCTTGACACATGAAAAAGTAAATTTGGGAACTAAGGACAATCCACAGTACATTAATTTAGGGTTAGGGTGTTCTGAGAAAGAAAAGGTAGCATTTATTAAGTTGTTTAAGGAATTCAAAGATGTTTTTTCTTGGATGTATGACGACCTAAAAACCTTTGATCCTAACATTATACAACACGTTATTCCCATGAAACCCCAAACCCAACCTTTTCAAAAAAAGTTGAGGAAAATGCACCCAAAACTCGAACCAACAGTCTAGAAGGAATTAAATAAACTCCTGAACGTTAAGATAATTTTCCCAGTTAGGCACACACAATGGGTCTCTAATCTTGTCCCTATCAGAAAGAAGAGTGGTGAAATCCGACTATGTGTCGATTTCTGAAATCTTAACCGAGCGTCTAATAAAGACAACTACCCTATCTCTCCCATGGTACATATCCTTCAATAGGTATCTAGTTATGAAAGATTGTCCTTGTTGGATGGTTTTTTAGGGTATAACCAAGTCCTTATGTCTCCCTTAGACCAGCTCAAAACTACTTTCCGTACTCCATGGGGCACCTACGCTTATAGAAAGATGCCTTTTGGACTCATAAACACCGGTGCCACTTTTCAGAGAGCGATGGACATTGTTTTCCGTGGCTTAATCAATCAATCTGTAGTAGTTTACCTAGATGACATCACTCTCTTCTAGAAAAATAAAGAAGATCATCTAGCTCATTTAAGATCAGTTCTACAGTGATGTCATAAATACAACATTTCTTTAAATCCCAAAAAATCTATCTTTGTAGTAGAACAAGGTAAGCTCGTCGGATTCATTGTATCGAGTGAAGGGATGATTATCAACCCTGAAAGAACTCAAGTCATTTCAAAACTGCCCCCTCCCTCGTAAAAAAAGTCCATGCAATCTTTCTTAGGTCAGATAAATTTTGTTAGGAGATTCATACCCAGCTTTTCAGAAATGGTGAGACCATTACAAAACTTAATAAAAAAGGATGTACAGTACCATTGGAGACCTTTAGAAAGCCAGGCTTTTGATTCAATAAAAAAGGCCATAATAGACGCTCCTTCTCTAATGAGCCCCAATTTTTCGCAAGACTTCACCCTCTACACGTTTACCTCTGACCGATCTTACATTGTTGTCCTAACTCAAAAGAACACTGAAAACAACGAGGTCCCAATCGCCTTTATGAGTTCATCCTTCAAGGGGGCGGAACTTAATTACCCAGCAGTAGATCAGCAAGCCTATGCTATTTTCAAAGCAGTAAAGCACTTCCGATCTTATATGTTGAAATCTAGGATGAAAATCATTGTCCCTTACCCAGCCATCAGAAATTTGTTAGTACAGAAAGAACTAGGCGAAAAAATGGCAAACTGGGTCACATCCTTACAAGAATATGACATAGAAATCACCCCAACACAAATTGTAAGAGGCCAAGGTTTATGCAAGCTAGTCACTGATTCAGCTATAGGACAGTAAGAAGAAACTGATATGTTAAATCCAGGACAGCACTACCAAAATCAAATATGCTATGCGCAAAACCCTGTTAGTCCATGGTACGACGACATAAAATTTTGTCTTATACACGGATCATCTCCCCGTCACCTTGATCCCACAAAAAGGAGAGCACTAAGATTAAAATTTGTTTCTTTTCAGCTGATTAATGGTGTTTTGTTTTGTCAAATTTTTGATGGAGTACTTATGCGCTGTCTTGAAAAAGATGAAGCAGAAAAAGTCTTATTGGAATTACATGCAGGGGAAGTTGGTGGGCATTTCGGTGGAGACACCATTGCCCATAAAGTATTAAGAGCAGGTTATTACTAGCCTACCCTTTTTAAAGACGCTCATGCTTTATGTTGCAAGTGTGTGATTTGTCAAAAGGCATCAGGACGGATACATAAACCAACTTTCCCTTTGTTACCAGTTTCGGTAGACTCCCCTTTCCAGCAGTGGGGTCTGGATATTATAGGCCCAATCAATCCGCCATCCTCGCAGCAGCATAAATATATCATAATAGCCACAGATTACTTCACCAGGTGGTCTGAGGCTGCCCCATTAAAAGATGTAAATACTAGCCAGGTAATATCCTTCTTGAATTCAAATATTATTACTTGTTTCGGTATCCCTGAATGCCTGGTATTTGATAATGCTTCTTATTTTTTGTCTCTTGAAATGAGTGATTTCACTCTAGAAAAAGGAATTAAATTAAAGTACTATGCCAGCTATTACCCCCAAGGCAACGGTTTGACAGAATCAACTAATAAAAATCTCATCAAAATTATCAAGAGAACAGTCTCCGAAAACCATAAAAATTGGCATAATGCAGTGTTAAACGCAATCTGGGCTGATAGAGTAACTCCTAAAACTGTTGTAGGTAACTCACCTTTCTTTCTCGTTTACGGCAGGGAAGCGATTCTTCCACCACATGTCCTTCTTCCATCTCTGTAGTTATCACAAAAGGTACAGAAAGAAGATTGTCCCCCCTTGGAGAGTTGAATTAATGCTTTGTTAAAATTAGAAGAAGTGAGGGCTCAACCAAAATGAAAATTGGATCAACATCAACTCATTGTTAAAAAATGGTTTGATTCCAATTCTACCTCTAGCAAAAATTTTGAGGTAGGTGACCTTGTCCTAAAATGGGACAAACCTCATGAGGGAAAATGAGAGCATACTAAGTTTCAGAACTTATGGTTGGGACCATTTTGAATTGCTGAGAAATTGGGTCCCAGTTCCTTCCGCTTACAGAATTTAGAGGGATAGCCAGACACCTTTCCAGTGAATGGCCAAGCTCTAAAAAGGAACTTTGCCTGATGATGCTCCCATGAACCCTTTGTAAATATTTTCTGTTTTGTTTGTTGTTTGTTTTTCTTTGCTGGTTTGTTTTGATTTTCTTCTCATCAGTCTTTCTTTTGAAACATATATGCCTATACCTCGAGCTAGTTCAGACAAAAATAACAGAAAAATTTTCCCTCGAAAATGACTGCTGAAAGTTGTTAAAACATCAATAGTTATATTTCTCTGAGTTTTCAACCATGCTGAAGATAACTTGTTGTTTGAAAAGCGTTTCTTGATTTCAATCTACAACTGAAGGTATTCATGATCATCCATAAAAATTATTTTTACACTGTCCTTGTTCCTTAAGAGAACAACTCAGAGATGTCTCCCTGCTCTTGAAAGTCGGTTTGATTAACAAACTATTTCTAGATCTTAATGAAGGACAACTAAGAAATTTGTTCAAGGTCTGTGACTTACTAAGATGTGTCCAAAAACTAGAATTTCCAGCGTCACCCTGCTCTATTAAATATCTTTAAAACTAAATAAATCCTCAGAGATGTGGGAAGTGCTTTTAAACCCGTCGGGATACTGAACAGGTCTGATGGCAGCGGGTAAATGCATGCATGACGCCAAGATAACTTCGTCGGGGTACTGAATAGGCCCGCTGGAAGCGAAGCAATGTCAGGTAAAAGAAAATTCACAGATATGAATTCTTTTTTACCTTAAATGTCCTTCATTCTGATATGGAACTTCTTGGCAGGATACAGATATCAGAGTGGATTAATTGACATCCCTATCGAGGCTATGGACGCTTACTGGTAGCCGTGGCCCTGTCAATAGTATTGAAGACTTTAAACTTTAATATCGTGGCTCTCTTTTGTTAAGATTTTCATCGGTTTTGGTCTCCTTAAAATAACAATAGTCTTAAACTGGAATGCATTATAATTATTTACGATGTTCACATCTTTTCGGTTCTTTTCGATTCGAAGTTTTTTCTGATTATCCTAATCTGAACTCGTCATTTGGCAGAGATAACTGCTTCTCCCAGTGTGTCGGCATTGTTGGCAGCAAAAATATAATTTCTATTGTTTGTAAGCCGCCTACACAGGGTCTCTAAATTTTCATTACTCGTCATGAGCTTTGTCACTAAACGACACTTGTCACTTGTGGCTTTTTACATACCTTCTTTTCGATTTTTGTTTTCATGACTGTAAGCATGAAAACGCGTGGCTGCAATTGACATTTTTGTTTTGATTTGTGATTAAAGGAAGACTTCTCATGTGGTTTATTATAGAATTGTCATATTTTTGCTATGAACATGTTGTCCTCCTTGTTTATGACCGTTTTGGTTCTAAGCATGCCTTGGTTGCATAAGCGCAAGACCTCCATTCATTAATATTCAATTTTTTATATTGATATTGATGGATTTTTTATTCATGAAACTTTGAATTATTCAATTTTTATTCGATGCACATACCTTTGTAATTAATCCATGAATGCGCGTACTTTGGTTTTCAAAGTGCTCTGATCCTAATGCGTACCCATTTCCAAGGTGGAATACGAAGCACAACATGCCATTACTCCCGAGTATGGTCTCGGGCTTCATGATTTTGCTCCCACACATGGTGATTAATGCCTCTGCCCACCATTTGAATTGTCATAGCATTGTTTTGATAAGGCTCGGGGCTATGGCTCTGTGGCTTTTTACCAAACCCTACCTATGAGTTTTGTGTTGATTCCCTTCCATTCACCATGGCTCCAATGGTAAGGGTCGAGCTGAATGGAACCCAAACCCTACTATCATACGATAACACCAAGGACGATTTAGAAAGGAACGGTTGGCATTTATTCATCGAAAATTTTAAGGGTTTCAATCTTCGAGTCACCCAAGAGTTTGATTTGATTTTTGATGGTTGTAGGGCAAAGATAGGTGACGTGCAATTGGAGGTAACAGAAGATTTCTTAAGCCAAGCCACGGGTTTGCCAGCAGTTGGGCAGAAATGGTTCAAGAATGCGAAAGTTGAGGAGGTCCCCTGGACTTTGATGTTCACCTCACGAAAAATAACTAGTTGCGATCAAGGTATGCCAGTTTCATCCTTGAAACCTAGGTGGCATGATCTACTAGCTATTGTGAAGAAATTCATTACATGTGAAGGAAGATTCAGATTAGTTTTCCTATATCATCTGTGCTTGCTTATGATTTTCATTGGTTTTTTGTTGAATATGCCCTACTTTCTGCTCAGAAGTTTGTATAAAATGGGTAAATGGTTTAGGAAGCAGAGGTTTGATTCGATTTTATTTCACCATGGGCTCATTAAAATTATCCTTGTGCACCAGTTACAGTCCCAAAACGAATGTTGGGATTCATTTATCATACAAAATGGTTTTGGTGACCATGAGTTGGCACAGGTCGATAAGTCGGTTATCGTTGAAACCCTTATGAACCCTACGGCCTCTTCCCCACTGCTCCAGACCTGTGATTTTTCCCCTAATAATGAACCCTCAAGCTACCCAAATGTTATCCAACAGGACAATCAGTCGGTCTCAGACCCAAAGAGTTGCACCAAAACTGTTGTGAAACCTACAGGGAAGAAGTACAAGGGCCACGTCGATGTTAATTTCAAGAATAAAAGGGTTGGTCATTTGATTTCATGAAGTGTTTGGAATAAAATGAAACCTCGTGCTGACACATTCAACATGATTGAAGTGAGTGAGGGCTCAGATTCAGAAATTGAGAAATTCTTGGCTGAAGAGGACCCTGTGTCATACGCGCTCTACCGTGACCGACCCTATGACTATGTAAACAACTTACCTCCATGCCTAAAGGATAATCCCGAATTTCTCGGCATCCAACTCTGTGACAAGCCTACCTTTCACATGGAAGATTCTCCAACCCTTAATGCTGTCAGTGCCAATGCATAGTCATTATAGTCACAGTGTGATGAATGTTGATCGTGGATCGACAGGTACTATACTGATGTGCCTTTGCTACAGTCCCAATTCAAGTCTTTAAGAGACCAAGTCGATAGGTTGAAAAATGAAAACACCAGGCTTGAGTCTATTATCCAAGGGAAGGAGAAACGATTGAAAACTATAGGCTGTGTCATTTTCAAGAATGTAGAGGCAGCAACGGCTATCGTAAATTCCAAAATTTATTGATAAGTTTTAATATCATGATTTGAGGTATGATTTTTTTTTATAATTTTGACACGATTTTGCCACTCGTAAGTTAGGATATACGAATTGATTGAATAAATTATTTTTCATAAAGAATAGTTTGTTTAGTTTATTGAATAAAATATGATTGTCTTTGCTATTATAACTAGCTACAAAATCTTAAGATTCTGTAGCCAGTTAGAAAATTTTGAATGGTTTGATTTGACAATTGAAAACATATCTGAAACCTTCTTATTTTTATTTGTTTTCAGGATGATAGAGGATCCCATGATTTCCAAGAAGATATGAGGCACTGTTGAGATCTCCCAGCCATATCAACTTTGTGTTTTTAGTAAATAGATTAGGTTGTTGGTAGTTTTTGATATGCAGTGAAATCAGGGTGGTTGCATCCCCCATATTTTTGAAACAAATTTGATATTATCAACAAGAAACAATTTTGTTTCCTGGAACCTATATAAACCTATTATTTTGTATACATTGCATCATCTCAGCCTGGGGCAAGACTATGGATGTTTCACTACAGACTTGAGTGGAATATAATACACGTCACAACTTTAGCTTTTCTGTATAATGTTTTTATTCAAGTCATGCTTATTTCAATTTGTTAATAGATTATGATTGCCTTTGTCATCGTGGTTTAATATTAGTTGATATGATTAAAGATTATATACTGTCCATATTTTTATGTCCCAGATATAACACATAGTAATCATTCGTTCAATTTGAATTAAGGGATTTATTTCTAATTTCGATTAAAACGTTTATACGCAAGTTCTCACAACAAGAATTATCTTATTGCGGCTGCTTGTAAAATTATAAGATTACTATGACTGCATCTACTATGTGTTATGTTATTATGATTCAAACTCCATCATTGCTGCTTCACATTTATTAGCAACAATTTCAGGATCTGTTGTAGGTTTACCTCGTCAGATAAGGTGACTGGATGCTACACATCGAACAGATATTGGATGCAACAATAGGTCAGCCTATTATTTGATTTCATTAGCATAATAAATATAGAAGTTCCCTGTAGTTAAAACACTTTTTACCATTTGTAATTTCTTTTGTTTAATTAGACAGTTTGATATTCGATTTCTTTTATATAAACATTATAAGAAAACAAATAAAAAAGATTAGATAATAGCTTTACTGTTGTTTAAAAAATCAATTTACATTCGATTTTCACGGATTTAGATTAAAATTCGTATTTTGTACATGTTATATATATATATATAATAGAATTATTTGTATATATTGTGCATATGATAAGTAGATTTATTTTATAAGTATTAATTAGTTAAACTACAGATATATATTAGATGTATGTATATTTGTTAGTGATTGTCATTTATTAGATCCTTGTTTTTCCTTTAGTTATTTTTTCTCTTTCTTTAGGACTTAGATCGGCCAATGGAGCCGCTAAACCTGTCGGAGTGAATTAATCGAAACGACTTGGGTTAATTGGACAACACCAGACCGGATTCACTCCTCCATTTTACGAGCGGTCAATTTCGCCCATCAACAAATGGCACTAGAAGGAGGGCCTGCAAACTATTTAATGGCACGAGGAGGTCGTAAGACTCCTCCTCCACCTACCTACTCACCTATAGTAACTAGAAGTCGTTCAGACGACAACATCGTCCCTCAAATAACAACCACATTAAATGATGATCTACGGATCATGGTTGAACCAGTAACTCCAAATCCTTCAGGTGGTGACATACAAGAGATTGTTCATCAATCTCTAATAAGAACGCATAGTGCCTTTGCCCATATTAGACAACCAAACCGACCCTTGAATCAACCATTAGACTTCTCTGATATCAGAGAACAACTTGGAGGTACTGACCTTACCTTAAACCCTACATATCCAATCCTCACTCCTACAGCAGGAGGATCTAGTATTCCACCATCACCACCTCCTTCATCTCCTTCTTCTTTTGGAGAAGAATCCTTTGACGAAGGCAGTTCCTCATCCCATCCTTTAACACCACCCACACCTATGTAAAATGCAAAAAATCCCACCAGACCCTGGCTCGACCAAGATGCAGTGGCCATACCTGGGCCTCAGCATCCTTTGCCCAAACACCCAGAGAAATGGCTCCCTAAGTTTGACCCGGACTCCAAACAGATCGCTGAAGATCACATCCAAAAGTTTATATTAGCCATTAGACTCCGTAGTGTTGAGCAGGAAGACATAGTATGTAGATTGTTTCCCTACACATTTGAAGGTAATGCCTCTACCTGATACTTTTCCCAACAACCCCACACCATCGTGTCATGGGAGAAATTTGAATCATGTTTCCTTGAGAATTTCGGAGACGACAAGTCTCCTGATGTTCTAGTTATGGAGCTTTCTGGTCTAAAAAAGAACCCCAAAGAAAAGATCAAACACTTTAATCAAAGGTTCTTGACACTAAAGAGCCGAATCCCCATAGATTCGATGCCTTTCGAGAATATTATTGTCGCATACTACACGAAAGCATTACATCAAAACATAGCCATTTGGGTAAAGAGATCCAAGAAAGCCACGCTGTTAGAAGCCTTCGAAGAGGCCAGTCAGATAGAGAAAGCCATTCTCAGTTTAAAAGACACTACTAGCAACGAGATAGAGAGTAGTTCATCTTCCAAAAAGAAAATCAAAATCCTTCCTAGACCTTCCCAAAACAAGGCTCAACCTGAGAGTTCGGATTTAGAAAACTTACAGAAAGTTGTTCAGAAATTATCCAACCAAGTTATAGATTTGAAAAGGTTGGCTGAAGAAGCTTCTTCGAGCAAAGGGCCTTACAAACCCCCTTTCAGGAAGCCTTTTCCCACCAACCGACCCAATTCAAATACTGAAGGCCTAAATCTAGAAAGCCTACAATTTGCTATTCAAATGATCCTAGAAGCACACGATAACTTGATTCCTCTCGAGATTCCTGAAGAGGTAGCTGAACAAGAGACGGTAGAAGAAGATGAATCCTCTTCGAATATTTTCGGACATTTTTTGGATAGCATTTTTCAAGATAATTTCGAAACAATACAGCCTTACAATACTAGGAGCAAGACAACAAATAAGCCTTCTTCTGAAATTACGACGAATTTGCCTCCAAAACAGTCTAAATCGATTGAGACTAAACAGAATTTAGTAAACCCAAGTTTAGATTATGATTTGATTGAAGATCTACAAAATCTTAGGGCTAACATTTCTGTTTACGAATTATTAAAATTCCCTTTTCTTCTGCAAAAAATGCTACAGAATATTGCAGAGAACAACAAAAATAACAATCCAAACAACAACAAAGGTGTTCAAAACAGCCCCAAAATTCCTCAGAAAGCCTCTGCCAAAACTATAGCCGAGCCTCATGATAAAGGATACCTTCCTGTAAATAATGTAACGAATGTAGATAAACCAGTTTCAGAGGCTGCGATTAAAAAAAAACAAACTTCTACTGTTAGTACTCGCAGAAATGTTCCTCCATTTTTGTTGACTTTTGAAAATTTCAATAGGAATGTACATAACTGTATGGTAGATTCAAGTGCGTTATCTAACGTAATGCCTTGGTTTGTTTGTCAAAAGATTAATGCCGAAGTTCAACCATCCAGCTTGAAAATTATCCAGCTTGATCGAACTAGTGTTAAAGTGATAGGCGAATTAAAGAATGTGCTTATAAGATTGTTGTCTAATCCTAAAGTTCATCAAGTGATTGATATCATTGTTGTATATATTCCAGAAGTTTATGGTTTGTTTTTAAGTAGAGACTGGTTGGAGCAATTACATGGCTATTTTGCAACGGATTGGTCTCACTTGTGGTTGCCCGAGAATGGAAAGCCCAAAAGAATCAAGGTAAATAGTGAACACTATCTGAAGTTCACGCTAACCGATTTAAATGATCCCAATGAACCATTCTCTCCTTCTGCCAATTCGCCTGAAATACAAGGGATGGACACTTTTTTCGGCAATTTCATGGCCGAAACTTCTACCTTCACTGACCCTGAACAAAAATCTGAAATTATGACATGCACTCAGTCAACAACCTTCTCTCAGTGGTCACATGCACCCGACGAAAATCAAATATGGTCTCTTTACTTTGATGGGTCAAAATCTAAGAAAGGAGCTGGTGTAGGGTGCGTGTTCATCGATCTAGCAGTTAACAAGACTCTGATTGCTTGCTGGTTAGAATTCGAATGTACGAACAACACAGCCGAATATGAGGCACTCCTGCAAGGCCTCAGAAAAGCATTAGATCTAAACATTCAAAATTTGATTGTCTTTGGTGATTCGGAAATGATGGTTAGACAGGTAAAGAATTCTATCCACTGTTTATCTCTGCATCTTAAAAGATATCAGACTGATGTAAGGAATTTGATGAACAATTTTTCTGCATTTAACATAAATTCTATTCCTAGATTGAATAATTTAGAAGCTGATTTGTTAGCTAATGTCGCTTCAAAAAAATTTCCTGCAGAAGGCTTATCTTCGAATGCATTTTTCGTCAAACTACTGTTTATACCGTTCGTTCCAAACAACATCACAAATTGGAGAGTCTTCGATGACGATCAATAGATCATAAGCTTTCTGCATATGGAAGAAACGTTCCAGGGCGCAGTGATCGACGAAGGCACCCATGACGAAAATCTTCACGACTTTACGGTAATACTAGATCTGAGATCCCCAGAATCTTCATCAGACATGGTAAACTCTATCCCGAAATCTGTGGTTAGATTAGAAAAATTTTATGATCTTCACTACAAGTTCAGAAAATCAATGAACAACAAAACCAATAGTTCCTCCTTGACTCATGAAAAAGCAAATTTGGGAACTAAAGACAATCCACAATACATTAATTTAGGGTTGGGGTGTTCTGAGCAAGAAAATGTAGCATTTATTAAGTTGTTTATGGAATTCAAAGATTTTTTTGCCTAGACATATGATGACCTAAAAACCTTTGATCCTAACATCATACAACACGTTATTCCCATGAAACCCCAAACCCAACCTTTTCAAAAAAAGTTGAGGAAAATGCACCCAAAACTCGAACCAACAATCAAGAAGGAATTAAATAAACTCTTGAACGCTAAGATAATTTTCCCAGTTAGGCACACACAATGGGTCTCTAATCTTGTCCCTATCAGAAAGAAGAGTGGTGAAATCTAACTATGTGTCAATTTCTGAAATCTTAACCGAGTGTCTGATAAAGACAATTACCCTATCCCTCCCATGGTACAGATCCTTCAACAGGTATCTGGTTATGAAAGATTGTCCTTGTTGGATGGTTTTTCAGGGTATAACCAAGTCCTTATGTCTCCCTTAGACCAGATCAAAACTACTTTCCGTACTCCATGGGGCACCTACGCTTATAGAAAGATGCCTTTTGGACTCATAAATGTCGGTGCCACTTTTCAGAGAGCGATGGACATCGCTTTCTGCAACTTAATCAATCAATCTGTAGTAGTTTACCTAGATGACGTCACTGTCTTCTCAAAAAATAAATAAGATCATCTAGCTCATTTAAGATCAGTTCTACAGCGATGTCGTAAATACGACATTTCTTTAAATCCCAAAAAATCTATCTTCGCAGTAGAACAAGGTAAGCTCCTTGGATTCATTGTATCGAGTGAAGGGATGATTATCGACCCTGAAATAACTCAAATCATTTCGAAACTTCCCCCTCCCTCGTAAAAAAAGTCCATGCAATATTTCTTAGGTCAGATAAATTTTGTGAGGAGATTCGTCCCCATCTTTTCAGAAATGGTGAGACCATTACAAAACTTAATAAAAAAGGATGTACAGTACCATTGGGGACCTTTAGAAATCCAGGATTTTGATTCAATAAAAAAATCCATAATAAATGCTCCTTCTCTAATGAGCCCCAATTTTTCGCAGGACTTCACGCTCTACACATTTGCCTCTGACCGATCTTACGCTACTGTCCTAACTCAAAAGAACGCTGAAAACAATGAGGTCCCAATTGTCTTTATGAGTTCATCCTTCAAGGGGGTGGAACTTAATTACCCAGCAGTAGATCAAAAAGCCTATGCTGTTTTCAAAGTAGTAAAGCACTTCCGATCTTATCTGTTGAAATCTAGGACAAAAATCATTGTCCCTTACCTGGTCATCAGAAATTTGTTGGTACAGGAAGAACTAGGCGAAAAAAGGGAAAACTGGGTCACATCCTTACAAGAATATGACATAGAAATCACCCCAGCACAAATTGTAAGAGGCCAAGGTTTATGCAAGCTAGTCGCTGATTCAGCTATAGGATAGCAAGAAGAAACTGATATGTTAAATCCAGGACAACACTACCAAAATCAAATATGTTGTCCGCAAAACCCTGTTAGTCCCTGGTATGACGACATAAAATTTTGTCATATACATGGATCAGCTCCCCGTCACCTTGATCCCACAAAAAGGAGAGCACTAAGATTAAAATATTCTTCTTTTCAACTGATTAATGGTATTTTGTTTCTTCAAATTTTTGATGGAGTACTTATGCGCTGTCTTGAAAAACATGAAGCAGAAAAAGTCTTATTGGAATTACATGTGGGGGAAGCTGGTGGGCATTTCGGTGGAGACACCACTGCTCATAAAGTATTGAGAGCAAGTTATTACTGGCCTACCCTTTTTAAAGACGCTCATGATTAATGTCGCAAGTGTGTGATTTGTCAAAAGGCATCAGTACGGATACAGAAACCAACTTTCCCTTTGCAACCAGTTTCGGTAGACTCCCCTTTCCAGCAGTGGGGTCTGGATATTATAGGCCCAATCAATCCACCATCCTCACAGAAGAATAAATATATCATAACAACCACAGATTACTTCACCAGGTGGTCTGAGGCTGCCCCATTAAAAGATGTAAATACCAGCCAGGTAATATCCTTCTTGAATTCAAATATTATTACTCGTTTTGGTATCCTTGAATGCCTAGTATTTGATAATGCTTCTTATTTTTTGTCTCTTGAAATGAGTGATTTCTCTCTAGAAAAAGGAATTAAATTAAAGTACTCTGGCAGCTATTACCCCCAAGGCAATGGTTTGGAAGAATCAACTAATAAAAATCTGATCAAAATTATCAAGAGAACGGTTTCCAAAAACCATAAAAATTGGCATAACGCACTGTTAAATGCAATCTAAGATGATAGAGTAACTCCTAAGACTATTGTGGGTAACTCACCTTTCTTTCTCATTTACGGAAGGGAAGCGATTCTTCCACCGCATGTCCTTCTTCCATCTCTGCAGTTATCGCAAAAGATACAGGAAGAAGACTTTCCCCCCTTGGAGAGTCGAATTAATGCTTTGTTAAAATTAGAAGAAGTGAGGGCTCAAGAAAAACAAAAATTGGATCAACATCAACTCATTGTTAACAACTGGTTTGATTCCAATTCTACCTCTGACATAAATTTTGAGGTAGGTGACCTTGTCCTAAAATGGGACAAGCCTCATGAGGGAAAAGGAGAGCATACTAAGTTTCAGAACTTCTAGTTGGGACCATTTTTAATTGCTGAGAAATTGGGTCCCAGTTCCTTCTGCTTGCAGAATTTAGAGGGACAGCCAGACACCTTTCTGGTGAATGGCCAAGCTCTAAAAAGATACTTTGCCTGATGACGCTCCCATGAACCCTGTGTAAATATTTTATGTTTTGTTTGTTATTTGTTTTTCTTTGCTGGTTTGTTTTGATTTTCTGCTCATCGGTCTTTCTTTTGAAACATATATGCCTATACCTCGGGCTTGTTCAGACAAAAATAACAGAAACATTTCCCCTGGAAAATGACTGCTGAAAGTTGTTAAAACATCAATTGTTATATTTCTCTGAGTTTGCAACCATGCTGAAGATAACTTGTTGTTTGAAAAGCATTTCTTGATTTCAATCTGCAACTGAAGGTATTCACGATCATCCATAAAAATTCTTTTTACGCTGTCCTTGTTCCTTAAGAGAACAACTCAGAGATGTCTCCCTGCTCTTGAAAGTTGGTTTGATTAACAAACTATTTCTAGATCTTAATGAAGGACAACTAAGAAATTTCTTCAAGGTTTGTGACTTACTAAGATGTGTCAAAAAACTAGAATTTTCAGTGTCACCCCACTCTATTAAATATCTTTAAAACTAAATAAATCCTCAGAGAGCTATGGGAAGTGCTTGTAAACCCACTGGGATACTGAATAGGTCTGCTGGCAATGGGTAAATGCATGCATGACGCCGAGATAACTTCGTCGGGGTACTGAACAGGCCCGCTAGCAGCGAAGCAATGTCAGGTAAAAGAAAATTCTCAGATATGAATTATTTTTTACCTTAAATGTCCTTTGTTCTGATCTGGAACTTCTTGGCAGGATACAGATATTAGAGTGGGTTAATTGACATCCATGTCGAGGCTATGGATGCCTGCTGGCAGCAGCAGCCCTGTCAACAGTATTGAGTTTGCCAGCAGTTGGGTAGAAATGGTTCAAGAATGTGAAAGTTGAGGAGGTCCCCTGGACTTTGATGTTGACCTCACGAAAAATAACCAATTGCGATCGAGGTATGCTAGTTTCATCCTTAAAACCTAGGTGGCATGATCTACTAGCTATTGTGAAGCAATTCATTACGTGTAAAGGAAGATTCAGATTAGTTTTCCTATATCATCTGTGCTTGCTTATGATTTTCATTGGTTTTTCGTTGAATATGCCCTTCTTTCTGCTCAAAAGTTTGTATAAAACGGGTAAACGGTTTAGGAAGCAGAGGTCTGATTCGAGTTTATTTCACCATGGGCTCATCAAAATTATCCTTGTGCACCAGTTACAGTCCCAAAACGACTATTGGGATTCATTTATCATACGAAATGGTTTTGGTGACCATGAGTTGGCATAGGTCGATAAGACGGTTATCGTGGAAACCCTTGTGAACCCTACGACCTCTTCCCCACCGCTCCAGACCTGTTATTTTTCCCCTAATAACGAACCCTCAAGCTACCCTAATGTTATCCAATAGTACAATCGACCGGTCTCAGACCCAAAGAGTTGCACCAAAATTGTTGTGAAACCTATAGGGAAGAAGTACAAGGGTCGTGTCTATGTTAATTTCAAGAATAAAAGGTTTGGTCATTTGATTTCATGAAGTGTTTGGAATAAAATGTAACCCCATGCTGACACATTCAACACGATTAAAGTGAGTGAGGACTCAGATTCGGAAATTGAGAAATTCTTGGCTGAAGAGGACCCTGTGTCATACGGGCTCTACCCTGACCGACCCTATGACTATGTAAACAACCTACCTCCGTGCCTAAAGGATAATCCCGAATTTCCCGACATCCAACTCTGTGACAAGCATACCTTTTGTGTGGACGATTCTCCAACCCTTAATGCTGTCAGTGCCAATGCACAGTCATTACAGTCACAGTGTGATGAATGTCGATCGTGGATTGACAGGTACTATACTGATGTGCCTTTGCTACAGTCTCGACTCAAGTCTTTATGAGACCAAGTTGATAGGTTGAAAAATGAAAACACTAGACTCGAGTCTATTATCTAAGGGAAGGAGAAACGATTGAAAACTATAGTCCATGTCATTCTCAAGAATGTAGAGGCAGCAACGGCTATCGTAAACTCCAAATTTTTTTGATAAGTTTTAATACCATGATTTGAGGTATGATTTTTTTTTTAATTTTGGCACGATTTTGTCACTCTTATGTTAGGATATACGATTTGATTGAATAAATTATTTTTCATAAAGATTAGTTGGCTTTTTTATTGAATAAAATATGATTGTCTTTGCTATTATAACTAGCTACAAAATCGTAAGATTCTGTAGCCAGTTAGAAAAGTTTGAATGGTTTGATTTGACAATTGAAAACATATATGAAACCTTCTCATTTTTATTTGTTTTCAGGATGATTGAGGATCCCATGATTTCCAAGAAGATATGAGGCACTGTTGAGATCTCCCAGCCATATCAACTTTGTGTTTTTAGTAAAAAAATTAGGATGTTGGTAGTTTTTGATATGCAGTGAAATCAATGTGGTTGCATCCCCCATATTTTTCAAACAGATTTGATATTATCAACATGAAACAATTTTGTTTCCTAGAACCTATATAAACCTATTATTTTGTATACATTGCATCATCTCAGCCTGGGGCAAGACTATGGATGTTTCACTACAAACTTGAATGGAATATAATACACATCACAGCTTTAGCTTTCAGTTGATATGATTAAATATCATATACCGTCCATATTTTTATGTCTCAAATATAACACATAGTACTCATTCATTCAATTTGAATTAAGGGATTTATTTCTAATTTCGATTAAAACGTTTATACGCAAGTTCTCACAGCAAGAATTATCTTATTGTGGCTACTTGTAAAATTATAAGATTACTATGACTGCATCTACTATGTGTTCTGTTATTATGATTCAAACTCCATCATTGTTGCTTCACATTTATTAGTACCAATTTCAGGATCTGTTTCAGATTTACCTCGTTAGATAAGGTGACATGATGCTACACATCGAACAGATATTGGATGCAACAACAGGTCAGCTTGTTATTTGATTTCATTAGCATAATAAATATAGAATTTGCTTGTAGTTAAAACACTTTTTACCATATGTTATTTCTTTTGTTTAATTAGAAAGTTTGATATTCGATTTCTTTTATATAAACATTATAAGAAAAAAAATAAAAAATATTAGATAATAGCTTTACTGTTGTTTAAAAAACCAATTTACATTCGATTTTCACGGATTTAGATTAAAATTCGTATTTTTCACATATTCTATATATATTAGAAATATAATTATTTGTATATATTGTGCATATGATAAGTAGAGTTATTTTATAAGTATTGATTAGTTAAACTACAGATATATATTAGATGTATGTATATTTGTTAGCGATTGTCATTTATTAGATCCTTGTTTTTCCTTTATTTTTTCTCTTTCTTTAGGACTTAGATCGGCCAACGGAGCCGCTAAACCTGTCGGAGTGAATTAATCCAAATGTCTTGGGTTAATTGGACAAACCCGGACCGGATTCACTCCTCCAGTTGACGAGCGGTCAATTTCGCCCGTCAACAAGTTATTGAGTGGAAAAACAAATCTCTCAAAGAAATGTAAAAATGAATGCTACATGTAAAGGAACTTCCTCCCAATCTTTGTTCCGAGGAACTTAATTTTTCGAATCACATTCAGAATAGATCCCCCCATAGATATGTTAAGGACAGGACTCCTTTCGCATCTTGGAGCGACAAAAAGTTGGATGTCATCCACTTATGTCTTCAAGTCACGTGCATGGGATCAGATTCCCTCTGAAAATAGGAAAGAACTCGATCCATAGATTATTGCATGTATCTTTGTTGGATACAAATACAATGTGAAGGGATACAAACTAGTTGACCATTAAGCATAGTGTTTAGTTTGAGGAAACTCTCTTGCATGTTCCACATGAGCCGCATGCAAGTACTTTTGTCCTTCCACTAGTTCGAGATGACGAGTCTACACATTCAGACTCTACTTCATATCTAAGTTTCGATACAGAGTCAAAGTATTCATAACATGTATATGCACAGTCAGTATAGGTAGATGAAGAGCTAGAGAAGAGGCCCAAGTGGGCACATACCACTCTTCAGGATGTAGGAGATCTTGTTGGGGATATAATGGATCTCAGGATGACTCGATCTCAGTTCAAGGAGCCTCCTCATGTACTCACGAACATTGATTCCATGTTTCATATGCATTGTTATGTGGTTCAGTATTCAGACCTACAAGCCTATGGCGAGGTTGCATGGAATCCCTTTTGTGAATCATCCATCCAGGAGGAGTAAAACTCCCTCCTCCTCGAGAACCATACTTTTGATCGTGTTCCACTTCCTTCAGGAAGGAAGCTTGTTAGATGCATACGGGTCTATAGGACCAAGAGTGTAGTGGATGTTAAGGTTTGAATATACAAGGAAAGACTAATTTCCAAAGTATTTCAACATATTCATGGCATAGACTATAATGAGACATTCGTTCCAGTAGAAAATATGGAATCCATTTGTTTATCCCTTGATATTGTGGCATCCATAGGATGGAAAATCCATCAGATATATGTGAATAATGCATTTCTTCATGGATATATCTTAGAGGATATTTACATGGAACAACCACTTGGCTTCACATGATTCATCTTTGGTTTGTAGACTCAATAATTCTATCTATGGCCTCAAGTAGGCATCGAGAGCATGGTACACCAAGATCGAGTCCTGCCTATTTTCCTAGAATTTTGTGAGATGAAAATTTGATCTAAATTTCTACATGCTCAAGACTATTGATTCACTTATGATTCTAGTTCTTTATGTGGATGATATTTATATCACTGGATGCTCGACCTCATAGATTGTCATGATGAAGGGGGTTTTGCATGATAGGTTTTTGATGATGGACATGGGTCCAATCCATTACTTCCTTGGTCTCGATATTAGTCAGGATGCTTCAAGCATCAAGATATCTCAAGCTAAGTATGCTCAGGATCTCATGGAGAGATTTCACATGACATACTACAAGTCTGACCATACTCCCTTCCTATCTGGGGTAAGACTTGAGGATGGTGGGTACACTCCACTGGTTGAAAACACTTTGTACATACATCTCAAGGGAATTTTTTTGTATCTCTCCCACACCCAACCACACATATCATATGCAGTTGGAGAAGTCTCTAGGTACATGCAGGAGCCACATAAGTTATACACTGGAAGGATAAAAAGAATATAATTTGGTATGTTCATGGAACCATCATATATGGGAATCATTATGCATCAAGATATACATTGGATCTCATAGTATTTACAGATTTTGATGAGGCATGTGAAAACACTAATTGCAATCCCACATTCGGATACACTCTCGGTTTGGGTTTAGGGCTTATCTGTTGGTCGAGCAAGAAGTAGTATGTTATTTATTTATATTCATTTGATTCCGAGTACATAGGAGTGGTGAGTAGATCACAAACCTCAACAATGGCTATAGAACGTCCTTACTGAGTTGGGAATCCAGTTCCACAAACCCATTGTCATTTGATGTGACAACCAAATTACTCTCAAGTTTTGTAGAGATATAATGCAGTGGCAAAAAAGAAATCATATCGATATCCATATGCAACACATCATATATCTAGTCCATGAGAGGATCATCAACCTATAGTTATGTCCTTCCTCTAAACAAACTGCTGACATCTTCAACAAGAATTTCATTGAGCATAAGTTTCACTCTCTGCACGATTGTCTTTGAGTGAAGGACACAATTTATTAGCAACTGTATTTTCTTCTTTTGATGCATTGTACCTTGATGGGGCATTTTTCCCATGAGGGTTTCCCTCTTTCCTCACTTTATTTCATTTTTCATTAGTTGCATTGTTCATGGGCACCTAACATGGCCTTTATTGGTGGGACCCATTCCTCATTACCCCATAGTAGTGTTCAGGGGGTGTGTTGGAGATATTACACACACCTAGGATATTTTTTCCTTATTTTCATATTTTTATTAGTCATTATTGAGGGTCTCCTATTTTTCTAGGAACCTCTCCTACATTCTAGGAGAATATTCTCTTCAGTTGACTAGCGAAGTGGAGTCATTAAGGGTAAATTATGTTTTATCACCAAGTAACCTTGGGATCGTCACTAGTAATTTGTAAATACCTTGGGATCATCACCAGAAAGGCACATTCATTTTTCATACTTGATCTCCTCATCATTTCACTCCAGTCTATTCCGTTAACGGAATACTACATGACTAGTTGACTAGGACAAGGTGGCAGTTAATGCCCGTAACTACCTGAGTGTGTCTATATATTTCTATACCACCACTATGGTGCATTAGTTAACGTATATAGAGTGTATCATGTGTATTTTATCATTCATTCATTTTTTAATACAATTCACATTGTTTTCTCTCCAATTTTACTCTCATCTTATTACCTTTGCAAGTTGTGTTTCTTCTTCTTCTAGCTAGATCTCTTGTGCAGGTACTCACCACATTTTACATCCTTAAGGATTAAAACATGGGTTTTCTCCAAGATATCGATCTTATTCAGGACTTATCCAGTTCATGGATTCTTCTAAGTCATTTCCAAGGTTCTTACTAAGACTTCTTGGACTTCACCTTACTTAGGAAACTAATAAAGAATTCTTCTCCTATCTCGGTGAAGACTTTACACAACCTATAGAAGTTTCATTTAAATAGGGAGGTTTTCATAGAGCTTAAATATCTATAAACTGCACAGAGACCTCCCCAGGTTCAAGGTCACTTCTTCCACCATTATTCCAAAGAAGGTTTATACCTTGCAATCTTTCCACTCAGAGGCTTATAGCATTCACAAGGTTACATCCCTATTTTACACTGGCTATTAGGCTACATAGCTCTACCAAATAAACAATGAAAACATGCATACTTAACCCAGTTTATTTAGGGATTCAACCATCCCTTCTGTACTTTCACATTTTTCATTTAGACCAGGAATTAACACAGGGTCTAATGGCCTCCTATGGCCTCCATCATATTATTATTACAATTAATGTATCACCCCTTTGAAATAGGATTACAACATTCCATCCCTCTCAGAGATTATCATTCATTTCATAATTTATATGCATGGCTTCCTTTCACAGGTAACACACTGCAATAGATATCCTACTGCGCTCACGAGAGGCACAAACACATATTGATTTTATTTATTTGCAAACAATACATAATGTTCATATTCATATGTGAAAGGCATGAACCATTCTTGGAGCTTCATAATCCATTAAATATAATGGCTTTCCAAAAAAACAACTATCAACATTACTAATCATGCATACACATCCATAACAAAATTACAATCATCCAACCATACAATTTATTTATATTACATAGAGTATATGAGATACTTATTTATTCAATGAAGACGTTAACTAGCCAACTGACCATGGGTATTCTCCTTTCCTCCCAACTATAGGCTTTGCTTTCTCAGTGACTTCGACAATAGACCACCCACATCCCAAGCCATGATACCACTAGGGAATCTCTCTCAGGTTCTCAAGAGTATTGTCATGTGAAGGTCACTCTCCTTCACATCACCACTGGTAGCAAATTCCTCACCCCTCCTAGCTCGAGCATCTTCAAGTTTTATGATATTCCTTCTAAGATCAATATCCTAGCCTCTTAGCTCAGGTTGGGTTCTCAGACTCTCTAATGATTCCTTCAGTTGTATCCTTCCTTTGAGGCTCATGTCACCCTACCCATACATGGGAACCCTCCTTCCTTCTTCCTTTTCATCCCTGAATAAATCCCTTCTAGTATGTCTCCTCTCCCTCTCTTGATGTATGCACTCGTGTGCTTCATTTGCATGCATCGCTTAGGAAGGTACTTAATGTGTCCTTTTTCTTCTATCAAAAGGAAACCTGTGGGTCCAAGATGGGGATTCATGGTGATGTCTCCTACTATTCTCTAACTGAAATATTTATTTCACCTAAGGAAACCATCCACACTTCCATTCATTGACAGTGGTTGGTTGCTCAACCACCAATCCTCCCTCATTAACTGATTTTCCTTGGAATTAGGGAAAAGGGATATAATTTGAATATTTCAAGATAATACTTCAGCAAGGTGGCTTGGGGTCCTTTAGATTAATAGACTCTCCTCTTATTCCTCTAGTGGTATCATGGCCAATACTTTTAAGGCTACACCCATTAGTCATCTAGTTGGCATTTTCCAATTAAGGATTAATACAATTATAATGTTTATAATTCCATGGCATGGAATTCATTAAACATGATTAATTACATGTAAGGAATACATGGGTCTTAGAAAGTTACTTATAAAAATGAATTTTATAAACTACTAATCTCAATCCATAAATAAAAACACAAAACAATCTTGATATTATGCAAGGTAAGGCATGCTATTATTGGAGTAGGTATGTATGCCTCTGAACTCTATAGGAGTTCTTTTTAATCCATTGTTTTGTGACAAGTGTAGAGACACAAAAAACAAGGTATGAATTTACAAAGGAAGTTTGTCCTTTATCTTTGTATTTCTCTGATATTACTTGGAGAGTTGATCTACATTTTTATATTTGAAAAAGATTAATTTTTAAGTATTAAAAATAAAGTAATTTAGAACCCACAAACTACCCACTCGGCCTCCAACAACACTCACACCTCATGGAAAAGAGCTCCTCTAGGATTTTTAAAGTTGAATTTTGACGAAGCCTCTAAGGGAAATTCAGGACTGGCCTCTAATTTCTTACATGCTTAAAAATTTGCATGTACCTCATTTTTACTCGACTACAATGTTTCCAATTTGTCCATGCCCACTTACAAAACTATTAATTTCTTCATCGGAATCAAGGGAGGGGATAATTACGGAAAAATCTCCCACCAGAGTGAAAAAATATTTGAATGTCTTAGCAATTTGGATATGTTTCCCAAATAATCACCTTCATCTCTAAGTGGTTGCAACCCATTCATACCAAAAAAATGAATGCCATGCCCCACATGGTTTTGTAAAGAGTGGAGAGAGTTTTGTTGAACCATGTTAAAACAAAAAGTGCAATATCGATAGAGGAGTCTAGTGTAGTATATATGTCTGTCATTCTGAACCATGCATATACTAATGCTAATAAAATGTCTACATGTAAGGCATCATGTTTGAAAGACATGTAATTGACATCACATTCATTAGCAAACACTACACAATGGAAAGTGTTCCCTGATGCACACTAAAAGCATGGATCAAAAATCACCCCACAACACCAAAAACCAAATGGAACAATGAATTTGAGAGAAATTTGGAATACAATTACATGCAAACTGAAGAATCCAAATATAAATAGTTAGTTACAAGCATTTACGATGATTAAAAACCAAATAACCCCTTGTTTTTGGAGTAGGCCCCTTCCCATTTACTCTCTTTCCATCCCCATTAAATTCTCCCCAATAATACAATACTTCAATAGTCAATCAAACCAAACAGTTGGAAGATAGGGAGATGTTCTCTTATCTCCACCATTAGTGCATCTTAAAGTGTGATATTATGAGAGAGTATTCAGTTTCTAGATTCTACTTATCAAAAGTACATTCATTCTTTCATAAACCTTATAGCCATAATTCAAACATTCAAGATATAGATAAAATTAAAATCACTAGTTCAAATGACTTATCGATCTATTAAAGTTGTAGGGCAATAAAAATCTTGTGATTTTCCTAGAAAATGAGGATTAATGTACTATGGTTTGTTAAACATTAAGAAATCAAAGCCCATTTTTGAGTTAATTTTTCTTTTCTCTTAGTTTCATATCCCATAGGCTTCAGCTACATGAAATAGATTAGTCCCATGATTAACCTATTTAAGCTTGATTGTTATATTCCTTAATATTATCCTCTCTGTCAATGTTAGGTTCATTCAATTTCCTTTTTAATTTCTTAAAGAAAAATTTCACATTTCATGTTTCAGAGCATGGACTCAGAGAGGAATCTCATTCCATAGATTTAACTTTACAAAATTGTATCATTCTCCCAAATCATCCATTTAAAATGAAGAAATAAAACTTCATGTCAAAATCAAACTCAAAATCCAATAGTGCAAGTGATGTTCCTCACTCATCGACTGTAAGTAAACCAAAATGTATATCCTTTTACTTATTCAACCATGTGCATGTGTTCATCATCAATATCTTATTATATCATAATCATAATAAACAATAACAAACACACCCAATGCAGGAGAAAACCAGAGAATGTTTTTCTTATATGTCAAGAATTACATTCAAGGAAGCACCAACTTCCAATTCTCCAGCTACAACTAGAAGGAGAATTTCAACCCCTAGTTTCTCAGGCTATAGTCTAAGGGAATATCCAACTCCCCAGTTCTCTGGCTACAACCAGAAGGAGGCTACAACCCCCATGTTCTCTGGAGGCAATTGAACAGTGGCTACAACCACCTACCGTTTCCCCGTCCAACTACCCTAAAATATAAGTACAATGATGAAACCATTGTCACATTATCACTGTGAGATATACTATTGTAAACCTGTACCAATATGTGCCATTAACATGTAATCAACTTGTGACACTGTCTTGTAGCCAACCTGTACCTCAGCCTTACATTTACCAAGAAAACTAAATACACCAACAACATGTACCAATACTCTCCTCAATATATCAGATCTGATAACATAGATGCCATACCCAAAATCACAAGAATATCACTCAAACCATGTACCAACAATGCACACCAATCATGTGCATCAACCATGTACATCAACACTATACAAATATAACCAACAACATGTCCCAATCATGTATCAACAAACCAAACTATGCCTCAACAAGATGTATCAAGATCACCATGTACCCAATCATATACCTATATCATATATGAATAACATACACCAAGATAACCAACAAGCTACCTCTAGAAATGCACCACACTCTCCATAAATCAAATACCATAAATATTCACATCAACCATGTGCCACAACCTCACTGTTATACAACCTCTATATGTACCAATAACTTCTGCAACATACCTCAACCAAAATCCCTCAAACATGAACTAGTACTAAACTTCAGTAGATCTGCCTCATATCAACTCTACAACAAGCCCTAAACTTCCAACAAGGCATACGACATATTTACAAGGCAAACCCTCAACCAGATTCATAGATTCAACACTACACATGAAAACCATACCTTTTTCTTCTTGTAGATTTCTAGTGACGTGATTTTTCTGTCGTGACGCGGTTTTTCTGCCGCACTTTTTTTCCACGATTTTCCTTCCGTGGTTTTTCTGCTGTGATTTTACTTCCACGCCTTTTTTCTGCACTTTTCATGCTACGATTTTTCTGCTGCACTTTTCCTGCCACGATTTTTCAATTTCTCTGCCGCACTTTTTTTTTCCGCACTTTTTCTCTATCAATAATACCTACCCAAATAACCTTTCACAAAATAGATATTCAATGATACTCAATACTTGCTAATGGTATATCCTTCCTCTCTTATTTATACTCTCCAAGTAGCTTCCTCTAGAAGTATCAACTTTTGTCCACTAAACCCCTTTGTCCATTTAACCACTTTGTCCACTTAGCCACTTAACCACTTTCTCCACTTAACTTAACCACTTTTCACAAATAGTAAGTTCTCCACTCCTAGTTGCAACTAACCTTATTATTTAATTAATTTCTTTTGCAACCACTTTGACTTATCCATAAATAGTAAACTCACCACTTCTTGTTGCAACCACTTTATTATTTAAATAATTTATCTTTGCAACCACTTTGACTACTTTATTATTTAAATAATTTATCTTTACTCACAGCTTCTTGTTGCAAATAACATTTCTATAATTAGTCAATTCATAACTTTTTTTCCCTTAACTAACGTCTTTTTGTTGCAACCATTTTATTATTTAATTTATTTATTGGTCAACCACTTTGACTATTCAATCTTCTCATCACAACTACTTTACCATAATTACCAAACTCACAATTTCTTGCTACAACTAATTTATTTTTAATTATTTTCTTAATGCAACAATCATACCCATGATTAACTCCTAGTTACCATCAATTTGACTAGTACACTTCTTCTAGGAGCTTCTAGAATAATTG
>ML788533.1:553860-575696 GCA_009831015.1 Picea engelmannii | reverse complement strand
AGACTTCAGCTTGAAAAAATGCTCAACATTTATCTTTCAACCCATAAATTGTTATTCCAATAAAAACTTGAACAAACATCATTTACCTTATTCAACAAAAACCAAAAAGATGATTCGAAACTTTCTTGAAGTGTTTTAAAAAAACACCATGTATCGATATCGATCCTCCGATTAAGCCTATGGAACAGAGGGAATACAGAAAAAAAGAAAAGAATATAGTGACAATCAGTAATAGAAGTGCTTTGAAATCCTTATCATCGAGCTCATATCTTTTTGTTCATTTGATGGATTGTGTTAAATTTGTTCGGTTGCAATTCTATTTATACCATTTGGCGTGAAAAGAACTTAAACGACGTGTCGTTTCATATTTTCAAACGTATACGACGTCTCGTTTCATATTTTCCGACGATCGGATTTCGTTCGACAACCTTTCGGCCGAAAACATTAGTGTTTCGGCCGAAAGATTGGGAAACCGTTTAATTTAACGAATTTCGTTAAATTTTATTCTTTCGGCCGAAACATTTATTTTTCGGCCGAAAATATATTTTTGGCCGAAAACATGAAATTGCCACTGAAAACCAAAACGAAAGAAATGCCCCAAGCATAGCTAAACTTCAGAGGTTGTGGACTCCTACAAACATTGAGAATTTGGTTTCAAAAATGACACCAGCATTTCCAAAATTGAATCTACTTTCAATTCGTATAATTCGTTTTCATTTTCGTTATTTTTATCTAATTTAAAAAAAAACTCACTACATAATATTTTCAGCAGACATTATGATTCGGTGAAATGAAATATCGGTATCTCAAAAAATATATAGTGAAAAAATTTGAAAAAAATATATTCATAATCCTTAAACTCTTCTTTTCAAAAGGGTATATTTAGATTTTAGTTTTACGTAAAAATTAAGATAGATACGAGGTGTAGAAAAACATGTATTTAAACTCTACAACGTTTTCAGCTTGGTCAACTTCAAAAAATTCTAGAAATTATAATATTCATCCATTAAATTCAAAATAATAGTCATAATAAAATAGAGTCTCTGTAGATTGTTGTAGTATATTTTGTTTCTTCAAAACATAAGTTTAATAATATATACATTTTTGTAGAAATAAGTAACTCATTATCATTCATTTCGTGTTTAAGAAACATACTGTTAAACAATTGTCAAATTGACATATCAAATCGTGATAAAAAAAAATTGAAAAATAATCATTGGAAAGCTAACACAAATTTTCACAAGTTTTGTTTTTACTGTAAAGTGAAATTCTAAATAAAAAAATACTTTTATATGTCGGAAGTTGAATAACTTGTGAAAATACAGTTTTTTTTCTCATAAAACAAGCAAAAGTGTAACCCACCTTCATGATTTCACCCCACAATGACCATTAACATCAATCCATCTAATTTGTTTTAACTTGTGATTTGTAGTCCACAATGTGTCTCTTCCATGATCATACTATGGCAAAAATTCTTGGAATTGAGCACAAGAAATCCCCTGCTATGATATGTACTAACGAAAGTCAATGGAAATTTTCCTATGTCATCCATAATCTTCATCCAACTCTGACTGCAAATTGAAAATTATAAATATCGAGAGAGTGAAATATGTATATACGATCAAGTCACTAGTATTCAAAGGATGCGAGGGTTGATATATCCATTCCAGAAGATCAAGAGAGATTAGTTTTCTATGATGGAGTCCTCTATTCAGGTCGTTTCTAATAGCTCTTGAGTTCTACCCGATATCTGGAATTGGCTTTGTAGTTTGCCGAAACTGAGCAATTGGGAATGCTCCATGATGTCAACATAATTGTGTAATTCTTTTAGAGATACTACTAAATACTTACATCTCATTAACTTTGTGGGGTATGTCACATTCTCTCTTGTTGTAGGAGGTGATTGGTTGTTGAAGTGTGAGAAACATTATATGGGTTTAGAATCCTTTCTCTTTCATGATGGGGTAGTCCATGAAGAAGAAATGTATACCCTTACTACTCCAACTTATAAGGGAAATTGTGGAATGGGTTTTGAAACTCAGGAGAAAATATTTTATTAGATGGATAGAATTTCCTCAAACAAGGCACTCACTTCCTTTCTCTTTTCCATCAGTGAAGATTTGGGAGAGCAATTCATGAGGTCATTAGGTTTGATTTTCACTAAATGGGTGTGTTTGAGATCATTCTCCAAGGCTTTTCGAAAGTGGGGGGGGATTTTTGGTGCCTTCACCCCTTCCTATGCTACAAAATAAACTCATTTTTGGAAGTCAACATTCATCAAAACAAGGGGAGTCTTAGAAGAATAGATTCTTTCCATCATGAGTAGGTGTGACCATTGCTCCGGAGAAGGGATCCGATGTGCTTCTAATGAGTTTGAGTAAATAATTCGAAAATCCTAGCATAGACAGTTCTATGCATAACATTCTTAAAGGTTTACTTGAGCATTCCAAGGCGATCTCTACCCTCAAGGCATCTGCCATTGTTGGTTCTATCACTCATATGAGTAGCTAGAAATTTGAATAGAGTGGTGAAGGAAACAAAAGAACCCTAGATTGGAATTTGTATGATAATATGTTGAATTGTTGCGATGGACCCCAAATGATAGTTTAGGGAGAAATACTGTAAATCTAGTAGATCAACAAGTTTTGAAAGATTCCATGATGGAGGAATATTATTCCATCGTGCCAAGATCTGAAAGGAAGTATGTGGTGACTTCCAGGTGGCTCTACAAGATTAAGCATGTTATAGATGGAAGCATTGATAAATACAAAGCCAGGTTTGTGGCCCGTGGATTCTCTCAGAAAGAAGGAATAAACTATGAGGAAACGTTTTCTCCTGTGGCGAGGTATAATTCTATTCATACCATTATTTCTCTTGCTTGTATGATGGGTTGGAAATTACAACAGATGGATGTAAAGTCTGCATTTCTCAATGGTATGGTTGAGGAAGAAGTATACATAGAATAACCTCAAGGTCTTGTGATCCATGTGAAAGAGTCCCATGTGTGCAGACTAAAGAAATCCTTCTATGGACTCAAGCAGGATCCCCATGCATGGTATTCAAGAATTGATGGATACTTGTTGAGCTTGGGATTCACCAAAATCTTTTCAGATCCCAACCTTTACTATAACGTTGACTTTGATGACTCTATGATTCTAGTACTATGCGTTGATGATCTGTTCCTTACTGGGATAAAACACCTGATAGCTCGATGAAAGAGGGAGTTGACTTCTGAGTTTGAAATGAAATACTTGGGTCTAATGCACTACTTCTTGGGGTTAGAAGTGTGGAAAAGATATGATGAGATTTTCCTTTCACAAGGAAAGTATGCAGTAGAGATCCTGAAGAAGTTTGGGATGATGGAATGAAAGTCCATGGTGACAACCATGATATAAAATTTGAAGAATCTGAATGAGGCAGCTTCAAACTAAAATTTGGTGGACCTTACGATGTACAGACAACTAGTTGGCTCTCTAATGTACCTGGTGAACACCAAACTAGATATATTTTTTGTTGTGATTTCCTTGAGTCAGTTCATGAGTGAACTAAGGAAATTGCACTGGGCTACTACAAAACATGTGTTGAGGTACCTATGTGGTACAATTGGGTATGTAATCAAATACTTCTCAGGTGGAGAAGTAATGTTGCATGGTTATATAGACTCTGGCTGGGCAGGGAGTGGATTGGATAGAAAGAGCACTTCCGAGACAAGCTTCGAGTGGAAAATAATGTCTCCCTCACTGATAGGGAGTGTTGATGTTTGAGGTAGCAACGTGAGAAATTCTCCTTGGAGGGTGTTGTCTGGACTAGTATGGGAGAATGTGGAATTCATCTTGACGTGCCTCAGATGGTTAGATAAAGGAGCGAAGACATTGGTTTCACAAGAAAACCTTGATATGTCTTCAAGGACATTGTTTCCATGAGGGAACCTCGATGTGACCTACAGAAGACATTGGCTCCATAAGGTAACCTCGATATGTCTTACACATGTGTTCCACAAGGGAACCAGGAGATATCTAGTATGGACATAGTTCATGAGTGAGATGAGACATTGGTTTCTTGAGGGAACCTCGATATGTTAAGTATAGTCTAAGTTGACTTAGCGTGATCAACCCCAAGGGACTGAGCACCCCTTGTAGGATGAGATAGATCAAGTATTGTAGATACCAACTACATGATGTGTATGAACACAGGTGAATGGCCCTAGTAAGCATTAGGAAGACCTTCTATATTGGATTGCAGACCAAGGGACATAGGATACATTTATCACAAAGTTGTACTTGTGGTAAAAGGGCCCAAGCATGGTCATTCCTTAATCATGACAATGAGTGATATGGACTCAAGGTGCTTGACGTTATTTCCATGTGTTAGATAGAATTAGGTTGACATTCACTCATAGGGATGAACCTGTGGTGAATGACCCAGGTGTAGTATTTCTCCTTGGTCATGTTGATTTGACTAGGAATGATAAAGACTCAAGATGATAGATTCTATCACATGCGGACCCAGAGCGATTCTAATCTCAGAGAGAGTTTGTTGGTTTAGAGGGAGATTTGAAGATGGAGTTTTCGCTCAGTTTAGGTGGGAGAGAGACATCTCCAAAGACTGATAGAAAGGTGTCATGAGTCTAGGGAAAAGTTTGTATACTTTCGAGACAAGCTTGTCATGATCTAGAATGTCTCCCTCGCTGAGAGGGAGTATTTATTTTTGTGTAGCATCGGGAAGACATTCTCCTAGATTAATAATTAATAATATAATTATTAATTATTAAATAATATTTTTAATATAAAATATAATTAATTAATAATTAATGAAAAGACAAAATGGAAAAGAAACGTCCATTAACGAAAGGGAACTCTGCCCAAGTATATATATGGAGGCCCTAAATTGTAATAAATATGTCTCATATAATCTCATATAAAAATTCAACAGGATGGACAATGAAGTAATGAGGCAAAGGAAATATAGACGTATAGTCCTTGGGGAGGATTGGATAGCTATGCCATGAGGTGGATAGTGGAGCCGAGTTGTCTCAGATGAATTTGTTTCGGGGTGACTTCATAGTGCAACAAGGTCAGGGGTGACCTTGCCTTGACCTAAGGGTTGTGCAGATGGAAAGAATTGTGAAAGGAATTGACCCATTTGTGCATGAGGGTGTGCAGTCTCAAGGAGTGTGATGGTTGGAATGGTCATTCAACTAGTTCATGACTTGGGTGATAAAAACAACATGAAAAGGGTTCAAGAGTACAAATGCACTAGTAGGTTTGAAGTGCATCACTTAGACATTGTGGAGGATTTCCTTGATGAAGATCAAATGATAGAAGTAGTAGGGAGGAAAGGATGGACACTTTATTTAGTCTTTGGAGTTGGAAAGAGAGATGAATATGAAATAGAAAATACTAAGTTCAGGAGAGAAGAAGTGCATTCTCATGAGTTGGGTGTGATGGTTGGACTAGCTACCTAATCATTCCAAGACATGGGGGAATTCAATGTGTGGAGACATGGCAGTGTTTGTTGAAGTATGGGTGCAATAGTAAGATCAAAGGAGTTTAACACTTGGCATAAATTTTGAAGTGAAGTGGGAAAAAATCAGTTGTAACAGGTAGCGACAACACCAATAGAACCAAACAACAATAAGGAAACAACATCACAACAATTTTTGCGGAATTTGGTGCAGTACAATTTGGTTTGTGAAAACTTGGGGTTTCCACTTCATAGAGAAACTTGTGGTTTCCACTTTGTCAGAATTTGGGGCTTTTAGTTGGCACAAAACTTGGGGTTTCCAACAGACTTAGTTTTGATGGGAGGCACGAGTTTGAGTAGAGACTTGGAGATCACATATTTTCTAGATATTTCCAAGGACAAAAATGACTTGACGTGGGGGAGGATGTAAGATATTCAGCTAAATGGGCACAAAGAACTTTTCCCAAGTCCTCAAGGAGATGAAACTTGGGGTTGCTTCGACACCCATGTATTGTACTAGTTGGCAAAGTCGGCACCTTGGACACATGAATGCACCAAGGGGCTTACCCAAGTATGAAGTGACGAATATTGGAGCACAACGGTCCTAAGGGGTACCGCGGTTGATAGGCGCATGGGTTCGTTTGGGTGACTAGGTCTGGGATGATTCATTTGGGCGACCGTGTTTGCGAAGGGGCACGACAATCATTTGGACACATGGGTTCGTGAAGGGGGGCAACACTCCCAAAAGGACGCGACGGTTCATGATGTTGACCTTTGGAGTCCCTATAAGAGAATAAGGGTGCACCACCAAAGAAGGTTGATTTGAAGACAACGAGAGCAAGAGGAGCTCTACAGTTCTGTGACAAACTAAGACAAACAGTGGCGAGATCCTTCAAGGACCCAATTCACTCTGCATGGCAGGAATTGTGCTTTCTTGAGGTGGATAGAGTGGAGTGACCTCCTTTTGGGATTATTTTTGGGAAGTCTGGAAGAACACGTTTGTTGGAGGCATATGTGAGGTAGAAACGAAATCCATGAATTCTGCAGAAATGAAGAGACAACACATTTGCGGTCAAGGGCACATCCGAGGTGCATTGTAGGAGGTTGCAGAGATGGTTGCGACAGAGAGTCTTGGTGTGAGAAATCTATGTATGAGTGCCTTGGTGAGGTGAGGTGAGGCAAGCCATGTGACTCTGCCAATTTGTAAATTGATCCGATAGTGCTCATATTGTAACTATTTCACAATAACAAAAACTTAGCCGGGTGTTAGGAATGGTTCGTGTCACCCACACTATTTCTATGTATGTCTTTTGTTTGTTCCATTATTGTTCTCTTGGATTCTCATATTCATGGATGTATTCTTATATATGACTAAGTGTTAAGCTATTAACAAATGCTTAAGTTACAAGAGTTACAGTACAGTGGGAGTGTTACTCGTCGTTACCCTAGAATAGAGTATGGGTATGCTCTAGGTGAAGAGACGTAGTCCGGATGAAGTATCCTTGGTGTTGCCAAGCAACCAAGTGAGAAATGTTGTAGACGCCCTAAGGTGGTGCACGATCACGAGGCACGCTATGGGGATGCGACACTTACGGACTAAGAAGAAGTTTAAAAAGTCTAAAAGTTATAAGATTTTGATTTTTTTCTTCTCATCATTACATGAATTTGGTTATATAGTGTAAAATTGTAATATTCTACTTTTGAAATTGTATTTTTTAAATACCCAAATCCTAACCCGTGTAGAGTAGGCTCTAACAAGTTACTATAACATATATACCAACATTACCCACCTGTCAAGTATTTCATAATATGGCAGTGCTGGGGTTCATGGCGCACTGCAACAAGAGACTTAAAACCAGGCCTGGATTAATCACCACCAACTTCAAATTCCTTCTCTCGATAATCTCCCATGCGGATTTCTCTGCCAATGTTTTTGGGTAGCAATACCAATTATGTAATGCATTAACCAGGACAATTGGTTATTAGTCCATGATTTGCATAAACTGATTCAACCTCTACCTATAATATTTGATATAAGTACCGTTGCTAATTAGTACCTTTGTTTGTATGCAATAGTCCAAATCGCTCCAGCAGTCATCATTGACTATGGCCAGTGGTTCTCTGTTAGGATCCATGTAAACCGCACCGATTGAAGATGTATAGACAACGCGGTTGACCCCTGCTTCTGCGCAGGCCTCCATCACATTCCTCGTCCCTTCTGTTGTTGGTTCTATCACTTTCTCCTGCACTCATTAATTATAAAACAAGCTTAACAAGATCTAAGCGATTTAAGCTCGAACTAACTGCATGTAATTGGAATTATGACTAGACTGGAAAGAAGTGATGAAGTAATTACAAGGTCATCGTTGAGAACGACAGCCATGTGAAAGACACCATGGCAGCCTTGGACAGCTATGAGTAAGCTATGGTAATCAAGAATATCAGCTTTGACAAGTTCACTATGCATGGGAGGAATTGTGCTTTCTTGAGGTAGATATAGTGGAGTGACCTCCTTTTGGGATGATTTTTGAGAAATCTTGAAACACAAGTTTATTGGAGGCATGTGTCAGGTAGAACCGAAATCCATGAATTCTGCGGAAACGAAGAGACAATACATCTGTAGTCAAGGGCACGTCCGATGTGTATCGTAAGAGGTTGCAGAGATGGTTGCGACAAAGAGTCTTGGTGTGATGAGTCTATGTATGAGTGCCTTGGTGAGGTGAGTCAAATCATGTCACTTTGTCAAGTTGTAAACTGATGTGATATTGCTCATATTGTAACTGTTTCGGAATAACAAAGACTTAGCCTAGTGTTAGGAATGGTTTGTGCCACCTGCACTATTTCCATGTATGTATTATGTTTGTTGAGTTGTTGTTCTCTTGGCTTCTTATATTCATGGATGTATGTTTATATATGACTAAGTGTTAAGCTATTAACAAATGTCTAAGTATACAATAGTTGCAGTTGAATAGGAGTGTGACTTGTCGTTAGTCTTGAATAGAGTATGAGTATGCTCTAGGTGAAGAGATGTGGTGCACGATCATGAGACACGCTATAAGGATGTCACACTTATGGACTAAAAAGAAGTTTAAGAAGTCTAAAAGTTATAAGATTTGTATTTTTTTTTTCCATCAGTACATGAATTTGTTTATATAGTGTCTCGTAAAATTGTAATATTCTACTTTTGAAATTGTATGTTTTAAATACCCAAATCCTAACCCGTGTAGAGTAGGCTCTAACAAGTTACTATAACATATATACCAACATTACCCACCTGTCAAGTATTTCATAATATGGCAGTACTGGGGTTCATGGCGCACTGCAACAAGGGACTTAAAACCAGGCCTGGATTAATCACCACCAGCTTCAAATTCCTTCTCTCGGCAATCTCCCATGCGGATTTCTCTGCCAATGTTCTTGGGTAGCAATACCAATTCTGTAATGCATTAACCGGGCCAATTAGTTATTAATCCATGATTTGCATAAGCTGATTCAACTTCTACCTATAATATTTGACATAAGTACTGTTGTTAATTAGTACCTTTGTTTGTATGCAGTAGTCCAAATCGCTCCAGCAGCCATCATTGTTAATTAGTACGTTGGTGAGGATCCATGTAAACCGCACCGAAAGAAGACGTAAAGACAACGGGCTTGAACCCTGCTTCTGCGCAGGCCTTCATCACATTCCTCGTCCCGTCCACCGCCGGATCTATCACTTTCACTTACATTCATTAATTATAAGATAATGCTTCACAAGACCTAAAGGTATCAGAATCGTCCATGGTTGTACAGTGCTATTTTAAGCTCAAACAAACTGCATGGAATTGGAATTATGACTAGAGTTGAAAGAACTGATGAAGTAATTACGGGGTCATCGTTGAAAACGGCAGCCGTGTGAAAGACACCATAGAAGCCTCGAATAGCTGTGAGTAAGTTCTGGTAATCAAGAATATCATACTTGACAAGTTCAAGCCTCTCTTTTGCTCCTTCCAGCTTTTTCAAATGCCCATACTTCCACCCATCGTCCACACTCGTCAAATCTCTTCGGAAACTCTCCTTGCATGCATGAAGTAATAGTCTATATCTATATACATATTCCATGCAAAAACAAATAATTAAATGAAAATTATGTGGTAAGAATACTCGTAATCAGTGGATATACCAGCTGGGTCGGTGCGAACTGCTCCTCTGACAATGTAGCCTTCGGTGAGGAGCAACTTGAGAAGCCATGAGACAATGAAACCCCTTGCCCCCGTCACGCAAACTGTTTCATCTGTTTTCTTACTCTGCTTCATTTCATCAGATATCATGCTTTATGTCACAAGCTGCAGGCTGAAACTCTGAGATGAATCAGACTGGTACAATGAATCGTGGAAATGAAAACGAGATGCACTCTTTTTGATGCTTCGCGAAAGGGAAAGGGAGGGGAGACAAACTTTGAGTAGGCCAGGCCACATCAGCGCCGCATAGCCATGAAATGTTAGCGTACCAATACAGTCGAATTGGGTGATTATTCATGCGATTTCTTCGCGATTAGACAACCGAGCTTTTCGGTATATTACAAGTGTGGAGACATCTTGAAAAGTGACCCTAGAAAAAAGAACCATGATGCTCGACTGGTTGCTGGCGGCGTGGAATTAATACGTAAACTAAACGTTTTATTTTTTTGGATTTTTTTGAGATATGAATTTGAATAAAATTATTAATTTTTGTTGTTTAAATTGTATTTTTGAATGTATAAATGAAAATTTTAGGGTACTTGGATTATATAAACTTAGCTACTACTAGCACAGCCGCAAAGTGGTTGGTGTTGCCGCTGGTGAACGTGGAAAGTTATCTGGACGGACAACACTTTGTGAATTGAAACACACGGACAACTGAAACACACATAGAGCTGAGGAAATGGCATTATAGCATTTATTAGTTATCCTATCCTCCGTCAACACGGTCAACACCGCCGTTTACCAACATCGTAATAAGGGAATAAATTTAATTGGGTATAGAAATTTTGTAATTTGATTTTATGTAAATCATAAGATTTTTTCTTTCAAAATTCCAAAAAAAAATTAAAGATTTAGATTTAAAAAAAAAATTATATTATAAGAAATGTTTATTTATTTATTTTTATTTTATTATTTGGGTTGAAATACTTTATTAATTTTAAAATAAAATTGAAAACTACTTTTAATTATTTAAGTGTATATATTTCTGAGTTGTAAGAAACAAGTTTACTCTCAAAATATTACCCCTTACAAAGTACTAATGAATCATTTTAGGGGGTGTGGTTTTTCTCAAGTAAGAGTGATGACCTATCAAACATTCATGGTAGAAACATGGAGTACAATAATGGTGTACAACATTTTTAACATTGGATGAAGCATGAAAATATGATTAAAAACACATGAAATTGAAAAGTTTGAAAATATATGAAAAAACAACTTTGAGAAAAAAGAAAAAAAGAGAAAATTGAACAATTTGAAAATAAGTGAAAAAACAAGCATTTAAAAAAGCAAAGTGGAAGAGTTTAAAGAGTCATTATGCTGGAAAAATAGAGAGAGAGTCTCAAGAGGCTAAGGAGGAGCATCATGAACCTGGAACTAGGAGGAAGCATCAACAAATAAGGCATCAAGCTTTGATGTACCGCTTTAATGTTGTTCATGTTCAATGATATATGTTGGATCTGATCTTACATTGAATAGATCACCATAGATCTAGTAGATTTAAATTTCGTAACACTTGAATAATAGTAGATTGGTATTTGCTTGTCTTTTGTATGCAGGAAGTAGGTTGTGGAGCTTGGAGATGGAGTTTCAGGATTGCAACACCCAGGAGATACAAAGGACAACCTCAAGAAAGGTATAAAAACTTCACCACTCTTTAGGATAATCATGAATCTATGTGTTTGAATCTACATCGAGGAAAACCATAAGAAGTCTAGCCCTCTTTTCGTCTAGGATTACTAGGCTAATCCTAGGGATATTTTTCTATGTATTCAGCAAGATCCATGTGAGGCTTTGTCCCATAACGGAATTGGCGACCATTCTGGGGAAGCATTCTTCTCTAGTTTGAGTCTCTTGGCCAATCCTTTCCTTTGTTTGATTGTGTATGCCTGTGATTCTTCCTTTAAATGATCCAGAGCCTAGATCCAATAAATATGAGTGATCTAATACAGATATGGAAGATCTGGAAGCTCAAAGAACAAATTTTTTGCAAGCCCTCGCTTGTTGCATAATAGGTGTCTCGCGAGGCCCCTCGCTAATTGACAAACCTATGTCTTGCGAGGATCGGTAAAATCTGTAGATTTGCAATGTAAGACCCATAGTTGTGAAGTTAGATATCTACTCTGATCAGTAGGGTTCTACAATGGCCTACTCTAGTATGTTTTTGTCTCTGTTTTATTGATTTTTTATCACATACTTTTCCATCAGCTAGTTTGTTGAATACTTGTGTGTGGTATGTTTTCATTTCTTGGATATGATCTGTTTGTCTATGAGAATTTTAGTAAGGTTGGGAAGAGAACCCACCAAATCCAAGAATATCTAGTAGTGTTTTTCATTGGTTGTTTTACTTGTGCTTGTATAACCATTGTTCATCACTAGATTTACCCTCCTAGGTGAATGTTGGGTAAGATCCTGCTAGTGACATTGGAGTGGGATGATTTGAACTCACTTCAAATTTCCTACAACCCATCTTCTTGGAGTGTCTTTTTGGTTTCTATTTGTTTTTTATGTTCTTGCGTATATAAGGAATTGTTTATATTTCAATGGAAAAAATCACAAAATGAGAAAAAATATTTGTTGCAGGCTAGATTTTCTTTTGAAGTACTAGTAAAAAAATGCATTAGGAGAATTGTTTGGTTTCATATATGAAGTGATTATTGGCTACTTGGTGTGTGTGAGGTCAATTTTAAATTGTCAAAGGAAAAGGAAAATCTCTTCCCCTCCCATAGCTAGATTTCATTGAAAAGAAAAATTTGCATTATCATTCTCTCATTGCTTGGTTGAGTGAAGAGTCCAAAAATCACAATTTTCCATCTGTTACCCTTGGACTTAAGCAACAACCTTAAAAAGAAAACTCATAATCTAAAATTTATTAGACACTTTTCTTTTATAGTGAACCAATAGTAGCTAGACTTAGGGCCTTGGAATAGAATTGGAGAGTAAACTATCCAAGGCCACAAAACTCAACTTAGTAGTCATTAAAGAACGTTAAAATCCAATCTTGCAACCAGTCTGTCGAGAGCCTCCTGTAACACAGTAGTTAAGATTGAGGTCGCATTGGGGAAAGTAGGGAGATTACCCCTCATTTCTTGTTTTGGTGTTTGCGATATCGCTTCGATCATTACATATAAAGGGGTTCTATTGGTTAACACCTTTTGAGTTTCATGCATAGTTACCCCATCCTTACTTGCGGTCAGACTTATGACTATTCGATTGTTGATTTATTGTTAGTTGGTAGCTTTAGTGACCTTTCTTAGGGATCCATATAGGTTACAGAAGGTGGGACATGCTTGTAGTACCTAGGATAGGTGTTCATTCATGGTATTAGTTCCTCCGAAGGGTGCTCGCCTTAATAAAGGGTAATTGCACTGGTCATGAATATTTCAAGTAGATCATCGTAACTTCTCCTCACACCTTTGCTAGCCAATCTTGTGGGGACTTCATCTCCCCCATAGGGTTGGTTTTCAGAAGGCCCCTAAGCCCATTGGTCTTCTTGTTGTTAGCCTAATTTTGATTAGGGGTGTGCTCTTTGAGTCTAAGTCTAGGTCGGCCTTAGGTTGAATTGTGTTTCGATTTTAATATTCATAGTGGATGAACTACCACACCACTCCCATCGGTTACATGGACTTGAACCTATTATGGAGGTGCAACTTCCTCTAAAGTAATGTGACATAAGATACAATTAATTTGAAGGATCTTATATTTGGTTTGACGAGATTGATTTGGATAAAGTGGAGATGGTAGATGAATGTCCTCCATCAAATTTTAACCTACCTTCAACCGAGCTAGATGCCCCTATAATTTTCCAAGTAAGAGATATTTTTAGTGATCCATTTTATTTTTTTATTGATTCTCCCACCATGTCTAGACCAATTATTTCATCCAGTGTGTTTCTCCATATGAGACCACCCTCAAGTGGGCCCAAGGAAAATTCCCTTGAGGGAATCCCGGTGATGTTGACATTACCACCCCTTATCTCCATTGGACCTACACCATCCATACCATTGTATTTTGGTCCCTTGATCTGGGGGATGTCGGTTGTATCATCCTTTCCATTCATCAGTATACCTAACATCCCTATGCCCATCCCTTCTACATCACTTCCCACTTCCATATTCTTTTTCAGTGGTGGGGCGAGATTTGGTTTCAACATGAGAATCAGATCTCCTTCCACCTCTAACAATCCTATGAGAGACCTGACATCATCAAGTCTGGGTGTACCTTTTGGATGGAATATGTCTAGTGGTTTTGGGGATGTCCCTAGTCAGTCTAGGGAAATAGTACTTCTAGAGGTTTTAACTTTTCATGGGGTGGGACACCATCCCTTAGGGAAACTGGGGTTTTCCTTTTGTTGCCAGATCCAGTCCTGGTGGTTTCTTCCCTAAGACTATCTTTGGAAATATATTTTCTGAAGGGTCCACTTTTCCCCCTAGGGGAAACGCATTTGGGGGCATTTTTTTCTGGGAGCAGTCATGCTCCTGGAAGTGCCTCCATCCCTAAGGGCACTCACTCTCCAACAACCCATAAAACTTCTTGTACTACAAATATAGGGGGACCGCAAGGTCCATCTGTGACAACAAAAACTTCACCTCCCTCCTAGTCTTCATTTGCATCATTGTTGTTCCTCACAAATTTATATTTACCATATTTTTCATGGTTAACAAATGACTCTATTACCCATAACCCAACATGGCCGACAATTCCTTCCAAGTTTCCATTTAATATTCCAAAATTTGGTGGAAATCCAGGAGAGTACCCCTCCACACACATCATGACATACCACTTATGGTGTTCATCCAACTCATTGTTCGATGATAGTGTGAGGTTGTGTCTTTTCCAAAGATCTCTGACTGGAGTTATCACTAAATGGTATATTGAATTAAAAGGAGGTTCCTTTAAAAGATTCAATGACATGGAAATGGTGTTCTTAATGGATTACCAATTTCCCATTCAATATGAGATAGGAACTAATATCTTGACTTCACTACGTTAAGATATTGCCACACATATTTTTGATCATATACATGAGTGGCGATAAAGACATAAGATGATTAAAACTTAGATTCTGGACGAATTCCTTATGGAATGGTTCACAAAGTCCCTCCTACCACCCATTGCCAGAGATGTATCTATGGTCAGGGTGGCCACTGAGGAGTAGGCCATTTTTCATGCCCAACACTTGGAATTGATCTATTCTCAATTGGGTACACATTATGACATTATCCCAAATGATCCTAGGTCGTCGATATATCCAAGGAAGCCAAAGACATCACCCCATGCTGATGTTGTGGTTGGTTTTGTTTCACATTCCTGTATGAAACAATTAGCTAATCAGATGGGTCAAATTTCCATTAATTCACACCTGTCAACTTTTAGTAATGGTTCTCAAACTATTGTGGTCCCTACTCAAACCTACGAGGTGAATTTGGTGCAATCCATGCAACCAAATAATCCTCAAAAACCTAGAGGGAAAAAGAAAAGAAACAAAAATAAAAATTATAATACTAAGCAAGGGACTTCCCCCACCTATAACACCTAGGAGGGAGGCACTAAGGAGAAGAGGAAGAGTCATTTTCCCTTCACGATTTGTGGGGAGGACCATCCCACTCATTAGTTTCCTAGGAAGTATGAGGTCAATATATTTTTGGCAAAAAAGTGGGCCCCCCAATATCCTGTTGTCTTAACCCATCCTTACCCCCCTCAACGACGAAATATGGTTTCCAAAAATCCTGCCCCTCCGGAAGGGGGCATGAGTGGTACCACTCGTATTGAGGGTTCTTCCTCAAATGCTTCTATGTTCATGTGTGACCACATGGCCAACTTGTAGACACGATCCAAGAGCTATGTCACATCTGAGTCTATCCTTGTTGTGCATGAGACAACATCTTTGTCACAGTTGAGAGGCCCACTCCAGATAGATAGGCCATGTTTTGATGCACCACTTCACCCCCTGAAGGGATTTCTTCGACACACAATGCATAATTCCAACACTCAAGATTCCCACAACCATAGTATTGTGGAATACTTGGCCCAAACACCTTGTGCCATGTCTGTGGTTGAAGTCCTCCAAAGCCTCCCAAAGCAACAAACATATTGGTTGTTATCCATACGTGGGGCTGATCCATGATATTCAAATTTGATTCTTCTCAAGTTACTCATAGGCTCTCCCATTAGGTAGCCTTCCAAATCATAGTGAGAATGATTGGGAAAAACATCTATTGAATGATGGTGGATGAAGAATCATCGACTTTCATCATGTCTATTTCTTGTTGGAAGGCCCTAGGATCTCCTAATATCAACATGTCTACAACATTATTGAAATAATTCAATGGAAACATGTTCCAACTCCATGGAATAATCACCAGCTTACCCATCAAGTTAGGTGGTAAGATTGTATATGTTGATGTGGAGGTTGTCGATGCACCTTTTCAGTACAATTTTTTACTTGAGAATAATTGGTTCTATGAGATGATTACAGTTGTCTCACTGTTATTTAGGGTCCTATGCTTCCATCACCAAGGTTAAATCATTACGAACGATCATCTTGTGTTCTACACCCCAGACCATGGATCCAATGTGTGGTCTAATGTACCCTTTGTTAGTGATACCACACAATCTTATATGAACGCCAGTGCAGGGATTTTCAAAGACTCTTCGTTGATGGAAATTTTTCCCCTTCCCAAACCATATCCCACTATAACCATTGCTTCTATCAATATGATTTATGCAGTTACCAGTGGATCCTTTGGATTTGTTGATCCTTGGGTGGTACCTCGTTCTGAGGATGTTGAATCATATGGAGCATCCATATCGTTCACCATGGTTGTGGTTGTCAATCTAGAAATCCTATCATCATCCATTGATGCTGGTTAGAAACTCCATATTCATATGGAGTGTGATCATCCTAATCCACCCACATGGTTTGTTGACTCTCCTCGTTCCAACAATTTCCTAGATATTGAGTTTCCTTCAAAAGAGGCCATCTTAGAATTCATCGCTTCCATAGAAAATCCAATGGACAATGTGACACATTGATCATATTTTCCTGTTTCAAAACAAATGAGAGTTACCATGATGAGTATTGACTCATGATTGGGGGAATTCACTTGGGAATCCAGTATACCTCTCAATCTTGACCCTTTTCCACCTCTGTTATCTTTTTCAGAACTTACCACCAAATTCTCTACTTTCCCTTCCATCGAAGATTCGTGTTTCATACCTCATTCATGTCTTGATGGGACCCATCAAGGATCTGTCATAGCTCATGAGACTATTCAAAATGAGTATCTTCGTACACAGAAATTCATTCCTATGTGGCATGGCCCCGTCATGGTAAGCCATATGATGGCAACCTTGGCTCATGAGTTCATCGATTATGAAAAATATCCTTGGCCTAAGCCTAGAAATGGGATCTACTTGGCATAAAACATCAAGATGTGTAGTTCCTTATACATATGTGTGTGGTGTGAGTGCTTTTGATTTTCATATATCATAACCCAAAAATCCAAAAATATTATCTTTTGAGATTTTTCTATGCATTTTGACCACCAAAATCTAGTTTACATTTGTTGATAGGATTAATGAGAGTTTTTTACAAATATGGAAACAAACAATGAACTTCAGGTACATGTTCCCAAACTGGCATATAGGGATAGGATTTTCCCTACATTTCTCACCTTGCATTATTAACCATCCATAATGCTAGCACTGAGCCTTAGGTTCGATCCCGACCAATTGCAACATTAGTCACTCCTTTTGCATGTCGTAACTAGTTTGGTAGTGTCTACCCTTCATGGAAGCCCTAGTTAGAAACCATATGGGCATTTGGTGCCCATGTTGCATTTCTCTTGTAGGCCCGAGAGACCTCCTTTAGCCCCACCATGCCTTGAAGATTGATCCTCATTTTACTCTTTTTGTTTATATTTCGGCCATATCGTGTGGGGGTTCCTAAGTATTTTTTTTTTTGTTTCTTAATGGTATCCTATGCATTTGTTTCTTATGTCATGGTTCTTGTCATTAATATGTTTTTTTCACATATCCCACTTATCTCTTTGAAATATCCTTGACCATCTTTATGTTTCATTATTTAGCCTTTGTTTTGCACCTACCTACCCAGGAAGAGAACAACTGCTAAGAGTGGATCTCACTTTCTAGTACCATTTGTATTTTTCATTTCTTAGGTCGGTTTGATGTGCTTGGAATATAAGAGAATTTTTTTAATCCACCCATTATCTCCCACCATGTATTCTTTTATATCTTTCTTGTACTCGTAAAAGGATACAAATAAGACAATCTTGAGTACACTTTTAACACCTTTTTGAAATCGTTAAAACTTGAATGAAAAAGACACACCAAGCATACTTGCGTCATTATTCCGATCTCATTAAACCACGAAGGAGACCGAGCATAATTATGTTCCTCTTTAATTCTCGTTAAACCATGAAGAAGGAAAAAAAATACAAAAAAATAAAAAAGAGTGGGGTTTTTTCACCATTGATCTATTTTGAAAATGGTAGCATCAGTCGAGTTTCCCTTGAACATGGCACCTTTTTTATTCCTCATCACATAGTTGGTTTTTAGCATGCCTAGGAGTTATCCTAGTAATATGAGTCAGAGACACTTCTCCCACTGGTTACTCTTCCAGTCATGAGAGAGAGTTATTCAATGCCACCTATCTTGATGCACTATATTCGTCCAACTCTTGTGTATTGCTACCAAGTCACTATTGTGTTGTGCTATATTTTCAAGGGAATTTTAAGCCCGAGTCGACCATCTACTATTTTTTTGACTTTTTGATTTGGCCATCCCTATGTCAATTGTACTTAGTGATACTCTATCTTCACATAATCTCTCGGTGTATGTTTATTGTTGATTGATGGGGGATACATCAAGTCCCTCCTTTGATGTATCTCCTCCTATTGACTTAAAAAAATTATCTAGGAAAGGGATCTAGAAACTAGATAGTACCTTGGAGCTTGTATTCCTCTGTGGTAGGCCTCCTCATGATAGATAGTGGGTTTACATCATTGACCCTTGATTGATTTATTCTACAAGTGCTCGACATGAAATAATCTATTCAAAATTTTTAGATTGTATTAGGTACCTTGGCGTCCATATTCATCATTGGTGGGTCCCCTCATGTATGTTAATGATATAAATCAATGACCCATAATCAAACAGTTTCTAGAATGCTCGACATCAGCTCATTTATTTCCATGTCATAGATTCGTACCATCAGGGTTTTGGACAAAGACCTTGGGTTTGGGGCCACATCATTCCTTCACAACATCCCCTCCCAAGTTGTGATGGAGTATATCACTTGTATATGAGTATTTTTAAGACTTCAGGGCCACTCTCCTTAGTTCTCATTGTCTTCCTCACAATTATATTTTGTGCCATAGACCCACATTGCATTTTGTGGTGGATATGATTGTGTTCACGATGTAGATCCACATTTTATTGTCTCATGGCTATGGACTTATTGATCACATGGATCCATCATGTATTCTTTCATGGCCATGGTAAAGCAATTCATATCATGGATCCATAGTGTATTTTTTGCATCCATGCTCATTCAAAAACTGAGTACATCTACCTAGGGGATGTTCTATATATGCTTTCATCCTTGATGTTTGATTGAAGGTAATCACCGGTTCCTTGATATTTGAGCTCCTTCCTTATTCCATTCATCACCATGAATTTTTGTAATGTATTTCGGCCATCAGTTCCTCTTCTGACCTCACACATTAAGGGACATTTCTTATACTTTTATTTTCCACCATAGGTTGTGGAAACATGTTATTATATGTTATGGGAATAGAATTGCATAATTGATTAAAAATATCATAATTGTTTCAGAAGGAAATAATTATTTTGTCATAATTTCATAATTATAAAATAAGAATTATTTCATAATTGAGAATAAACTCATAATTGAAAACAAAGTTTATAGTGAGTTGGAAAAATATCATAATTGAGCATGAAACTTTAGAAAAAGACTAATAATAGAGAAAAAGTTCATAATAGGTAATGCAAGAGCATCACCTTCAAAGTCAAAGACGCAAGCGTGGAGGCAAGGATACGACATCTCAGCATGGTAAAATTTCAAATCAGCATTTAGCTCATAAGTAAATCGAGTTGTTGAGATATTTTGGAAACTATATTTTTAAATATGTCGTGTTTGTAAAGTCTTATATGATTGTAAGGAGTTGTAGATGTAGAGTGTAGACTCTTATCTGGAAATAACTGATAGTTATTGTAATAGGACAAGGTAGGTAACCGCTAAGAGTTGATAGGATAGGTTGCAGACATGATGGAGAGAGCTCGTGGAGCTAGTCCTTAGATAGTTGTTGTTGTATTGCAATAGATAGAGAGATAAGAGGATATAAATCAAGTAGTAGAGTAGAATAGAGTGGAAGAAAGATGCAGTGGAGAACTACAATATTATGTAATTTGTTTCATGAATGAATAGAACAGATAGAATTGTCCCAAATCTTCGGACTGTGTTCATTTTGACGCGTTATTGAATGAATGCTATATTTTGTATGTGTGTTTTTTAACGTATTTTGTTCATGTATGATTGTTTAAGAGTTGATTGTATGAGTTTGTGATGAAACTGGATAAGTTTCAATTGTTTCTCTTTTGAAACTCGTATGCAACGTGTGCATCTCATACGCAAAGAGTGCATCGACAGAGTCTCATATTGAATCAAAGGCATTCAGAGAGAATAAGGGGAAATTAGACCAGGTGCAAGGAGTGCACAACATCGAGGAGCCAAAAAGCGTCGAAGAACCAAAACAGAGGAAAGCCAAGAGGGAGAGAAGAATTTAATTTCAAGAAATCTTCCAATCTGAGTTTGACAAAATCCCAAGAATGAAAGGAGTAAGTGGGAAATCAGAATCCTCAAAGGATCAAGATCATAAGGGATAACACTTTTTAGAAGTGTAGGCGAAGTCTAAGAGACAAACTCGTAGGAGGAGCAAAGGTTGAAGCCTTTGAACACTTACAAAATATTCTAAGCCGGAAGAGATCAAAAGCTTAGGAGGGGGAGCGACAAGAGTTGTTGGATCACATCGTGGAGGATAAACAACCATCTGATCAAGGCAAGGCACATGATCCTTAGTGCTTTGCACATGTAGGAGAGAAAACTTACCAAAGTGTCGAAGTCTCGAAGTAGTTTGGGACCATCCAAAGCCAAGGGGGGATAGGTGGAAGCAAATCCTATATTTCGAGGAATCGGACTTCAAACGTTTTGCAAGGAGTTGGGGGAAAACTCATGAAGTTTGAAATCATGAGGAAATCGTGACCGTCCATTGAGGCAGGACACATGGTGAAATATCATTGTTTTGATGATTCGCAAATTGGGGTGTCGGAGATAGGAGTTGTGAAAGCTCTCGAAGTCTGAAGTCATGAGTTAATTTCAATCATTGATTGGAGAGGACATGTGGCATAAATCCACGCAAATTGGGAAGAGTCGAAGAGATAACACTTGAGACAGGAACTCGTGAAGTCCGAGTTTGTGAAATTGATCACAACCGTTGTTGATTAAGGTTGGATGTCATTGATGTCAACCCTTGAAGAAAGCCCCGTAACACAAAGGTTTGGGTAATGGACCCAATATTGTTTGATGTAAATATGACTCATTATTTTTTTTTCATGGTTGATAAGAAGTAAATATGGGTGAACTCCAAAGTGGTCCCCTTATGGTGAAATCCCTCATGGGAAGACGCTTTATGGAGTAAGAGAACCCATGATTAATTGTGGAATAATGAGATGAAGGAAAGTGAATTTGTCAGGGAAAATATCCTAGATGGATAGTGCTTGTCATGTCATTTCCGGTGGTATGTGGAACGCCGCATAATTCCTCATGGTTAGAGAGTTATGGCCATGAGAAGTTGGAGACCCCAGGTTTGGGGAATGGACCCAAGTTTGTTTGATGGGTAACGGTATGAGTTATGATATATTTTCAGATAATACTATTCTATATGGATAGTACATTTCATTCCATTTATGGTGGTATGTAGAACGTCACATAACTCCTCACGGTTTGAGAGTTATGGCCTTACGAAGTTGGAGGACCCTCATATGTAATCTAGAAGCCCCAAAAGGTCAAAGTAATCAAAGTGGTTTAAGAGATTTTAAAAGGTAAATAAT
>ML788533.1:480939-545616 GCA_009831015.1 Picea engelmannii | reverse complement strand
TTGGTACATATTGATGAGTCATAGTTGATGAGTAGTTGACACATGATTGGTACATACTTGGTACATGGTTGGATGCACTTGTTTATGGTACAGGTTGATTACAGGTTGGTTCATGGTTGATGCACTTGTTTATGGTACAGGTTAATTACAGGTTGGTGAATGGTTGATGTACTTGTTTATGGTACAGGTTGATTACAGGTTGTTGCATGGTTGATGCACCTGTTTATGGTACATGTTGATTACAAGTTGAGGTACAGGTTGATGCATGGTTGATGCATGGTTCAGATTTATTGGTACAGGTTTACAGTGGTATATCTCACAGTGATAGTGTGATAGTGGTTCCATCATTCTACTTCTACTTTAGGGTGGCACGACGGGGCAATGACAGGTGGTTGTAGCCACCTTCCGGTTGTAGCCGAAGAACATTGGGGGTTGTATCCTCCTTTTGGTTGTAGCCATATAATTGGGGAGTTGGAGCTTCCCTCAGGTTGTAGCCTAAGAAACTAGGGGGTTGGAGCCTCCTTCCAGTTGGAGCTGAAAAAAAAAGGAAGTTGGTGCTTCCAATGATTGTAATTCTTCAAGACATATAAGAAAAATCATTTCGTGGTTTTCTCCCGATTTGGGTTTCCACATAAAACATTGGTGTACTATGTATGTGTATGATTGTTCATTTGTTCATTGCTTATTTACTTTGTAGTTATTGGATGATAATGCTTCATTGATATAACACTTGGATTATATGGTTAAAAGGGATTAAATTTCTCTATTACTGATTCACCCCCCCTCTCAATAATCCAACAACTGTTGGATCACGAAGATCATGGACCGTCGATTGGACACAAGTAGAATTCGGGGTTCAGAGTTTGGAAGAAGGGAAGTGAGCCAACTTTCGACCTCGTGAAGTAAAAACTCACGATTTGATCGTAGCTATCGATCAAGAGTAGAGATTGGACTGTAGATTTGGTCTTGGAGGAAGTTTGCATATTAGACTTTGGAAGAAAGGAAGTGAACTTCCTTTGGGAGACGTGAACTGTGAAGTCCTGAAGTGCTTGGTATTTAGGCCCCAGGTCATAGCCCAACATCACAATTGAAGAGGCCTAGTGGGAGGAATTAGCGCCTAGAGGATTGGCCGATTCGAAAATCGGGAATCGAGAGTATCGGGTTTGGCCCATAGAAAAACACCCGAAGCACGAAGTCCCGAAGTGCTTGGGATTTGGACCCCAGGTCATGGCGGGAGGTCACATCACTGGGAGTAAAGGAAAGGATCTAGTGTGTGTCAAGATCTTAGTTTGGAGTTTCATGGATTGAGAGACTCAGGGTGACTCACAACAAAACCACCTGAGGCCCAAGGTCGTGAAGCACATTTTGGATAAGCGTGTGGTCACCGTCAGTGATCACGTGAGAGAAGCTTGAGCCAGATGCTAGTTCATGTGGTCCAAGTTTCGCAGGACCTGTGGAATTATTTTCTTAGAGGTTCCAGTAGGGACCCGAAGAGATTCTTCAACTCGATAATTTTGAAGATCCATTGACTAGGAGGTTGGTAGACCTTGCTGAGGTAGGGGGGGGTGCATCAGGTGGTATCAGAGTTGATATTGAGTTTGTTTGCAGAGAGAAGAAAAAGGAGAAAGGAGATAAATTGGTATCATTTGTGGTATAAAAAAATGATTTATGTTTGAAGGCATCAGAAGGTGATGCAATGAAATCATTCCACCCAGAAGGCATATAGAGAATGCAGAGATGGAAGAAGAAATGAGGCAACTCAGAATGAGACTGGATTCCATGGAAACAATGTAGAAGATAGAACCAGACACTGGAGATATCAGTGAAGCTGAGAGAGAAGAGATAGAGGTCAAAGAAGATGTAGCAGAAGATGCTTCACAAGATCGCTTATTGAAAGTTGTTTCAAGAATAGGATCTAGAGAAATAATAGAGGTACCAATGTATGAAGGCAATTTAGAAGTTGAAGAATTGTTGGATTGGGTACGTGATATGGAAAAGAACTTCGATTATGAAGATATTGAAGAAGACAAGATGGTGAAGCATGTAGTGAAAAGACTGAAAGGTCATGCAACACTATGGTGGGATGAACTCCAAGTTGAACGTAGTTGCAAAGGTAAGCAAAAAATTAATAATTGAAATAGGATGGTAGCCAAGCTAAAATCCAAATTTATCTCGAAGGATTACCAAATAAATCTGTTCAGAATATTGTAGAACCTGAGATAGAAAAGCTTATCAGTGAAGGAGTACACTGAAGAATGTTTATAGAATGAACATCAAGGATAAAGAGCAAGAGAATGAAGATGAAAAAACAAACAAACATATCAATGGGCTGAGATATGAAATACAAGAGGAGATCAACATGATTTTTGTTAGTAAAGTCAAGGATGCTTATCAAGAAACCTTGAAAGCTGAAGAGAAATTGGCCAGGAAACAAAGCCAATGAAACATAGGAGGAAATTCAAGTAGAGGTAAGGGAACCAACATAGAGAAGTTCCAGAAACTGAAGCATGAAGCTGGAAAACAACATAGTCACCCTGAGAAAGGTGGAATTTCTAAGGAAGGAAAACATGGAGGAAGAAGCTCATTTCCGAGAGGAAGAGGAAGAGCCAGAGGAGGTGAAGTTAGATGTTATACCTGTGGAAAACCAGGGCACAAGTCTTTGGAATGTACTGAGAGAAAGAAAGAAGGAGGAGGTGAAGCACACATTGTTCAGGCACAAAAGCATGTAGAAGAAGAAGCAAAAAAAGGAGGAAAGAACCTCATGATGAGGAAAATTATTCCTAAACCAGAGAAGGAGGTATAGGAACTAGTTCAGCAAACAGTTCTGTTCAGAAGTACTTGCAAGATGAAAGACAGAGTTTGCAAGGTGATCATAGACAGTGGGAGCACTGGCAATCTAGTATCCACAGAGATGGTGGAGAAATTGGAGCTAAAGACAACTGCACATCCAAGTCCATACAAGGTATCATAGTTGTAGAAAGGACATCAAGTAATGTTAAGTCAACAATGCTGAGTTGAATTTAAAATAGGAGGTTATAGGGATGAAATATTATGTGATGTAATTCCTATGGATGTCTGTCATATTTTATTGGGGAGACCGTGGAAGTTTGAAAGAAAAGTTATTCATGATGGAAGAAAGAATACTTATACCCTGGAAAAGAATGGTAGGAAACATATGTTGTTACCAATAGAAGACAAAGAGCAAAAGAGGGAAGCTAGTTCAAGTATACTTATCATGACTTGGAAGGAACTCTTGAATGAAGTCAAGAAGGAGAAAGAAATATAGTTTGTTGTAGTGAGGAAGCCTAGAGTTATCCGTACAAATACTTCTATGGAAGATTTTCTCGAAGAAATCCATGAACTATTAGAAAACTTTGTTGACATAGTGGTGGATGAGTTACCTCACTCATTTCCACCCATTAGGAGTATAAGCCATCATATTGACCTTATTCCAGGAGCTAGTTTACCAAACAAAGAAGATTATAGGTTGACACCTAGAGAGAATGAGGAAGCCAATAATCAAGTCCATGAGTTGTTGGATAAATGTTTAGTCAGAGAAATCCTAAGCCCATGCGCAGTACCAACTGCGTTAAGTCCAAAGAAGGATGGAGGATGGAGAATGTGTATAGATTCCAGAGCCATCAACAAGATCACCATTAGGTATATATTCCCTTTTCCAAGGATGGATGATTTGATGGATTGTTTGAGTGGAGAAATATTTTTTCCAACATAGAATTGAAGAGTGGATATCATCAAATAAGGATGAGAGGTGGAGATGAATGGAAAACAACATTCAAGACAAATGAAGGATTGTTTGAATGGTTGGTCATGCCATTTGGGTTGAAAAAAGAACCAAGCATATTTATGAGATTAATGAATGAATTACTGAAAGACTTCATAGGAAAATTTGTCATAGTATATAAGTATGACATACTAATCTTCATTAAGACAGAGAGAGAACACTTACACCTGACATCAGTGATAGAAAAGTTGCAGCAAGAAAAATTACTGATAAATCTGAAGAAAATCTCTTTTATGAATAAAGAACTCATATACTTGGGTTTTTTGATCTCTTCAAATGAATTGAAAATGGATCTAGAAAATGTGAGAGAAATCAGAGAGTGGCCTTCGCCAAGCAACATATTTGAGGTAAGAGTTTTTCATGGGTTAGCAAGTTTTTATAGAAAGTTTATCAGAAATTTCAATGGCATATGTATGCCCATGCTGGACACTATGAAGAAGAAACACAAGTCCTTTAATTGGATAGAGGAAGCTGAAAATATTTTCAATGTGTTGAAGGAGATGATCATAGAATAATCAATTCTTGTCTTACCAGATTTTGGAAAATCATTTCAAGTGAGATGTGATGCAAGTGGATTAGCTATTGGAGCAATCTTGAGTCAAGATAATAGGCCAGTTTCTTATTTCAGTGAGAAGATGAATGACACCAAGAAGAAGTATTCCACATATGACAAAGAATTTTATGCAGTGATTCAAGCTTTAAAGAAGTGGAGGCACTATTTAATTCCTAAGGAATTTTTCTTGTACAATGATAATCAAGCTTTGCAATTTATTAATAGGAAACAAAAGTTGAATCAAAGACATGCTAAATGGGTATAATTTATCCAGAATTTTACTTTTTTTATTAAACATATTGCTAGAAAAACTAACAATGTTGCAGATGCTTTGAGCAAGAGGATTTTAGTTGTACATGAATTACAAGTGGAGACCTTAGGGTTTGAATACCTCAAGGAAATGTATCGAGAAGATACAGATTTTAAGGAAGCTTATGAGGCATGTAAGAATCCTTTGTTGGGAGACAAAAGCCCATGGACTGAATATTTGATCCAGGTTGGATTATTGTTCAAAGGAAGCCAACTATGCATACCGAAATGCTCAGTGAGAGATAACCTGCTGAAAGAGAAACAAAGTGGAGGTTTAGCTGGACATTTTGGTCATGATAAGACATTTGCACAACTAAGAAATTCATATTATTGGCTGAGCATGAGGGAAGAAGTGAAGAAGTTTGTAAAAAAATGTAGAATTTGTCAGTATGCAAAAGTAAGACAACGGAACATTGGTTTGTATCATCCATTACCAATTCTAGGGAGGCCGTGGGATGCAATCAATATGGATTTTGTATTGGGGTTGCCTAGAACTCAAAAAGGTAGCAATTCAGTATTTGTTGTGGTGGAAAGATTTTCAAAATTGGCACATTTCATACCATGCCAGAAGATAAACAATGCTACACACATAGCCAATTTCTTTTTCAGATAAGTGGTGAGACTACATGGATTTGCTAGGAGCATAGTCTCAGAAAGGGACACAAAATTTGTAGGACACTTTTGGAGGAATCTATGGAAGAGGTTGGGGACAAAATTGTCGTTTAGTTTAGCATATCACTCTCAAAAAGATGGACAGACTGAAGTAGTAAATAATAGTCTGGTAAAATTGTTAATAAGTTTAGACATTGAGCAAGGTCGTCAATGGGATCAGATTCTGGCCACAAGCATAATTTGCATTCAATAATTCAGTGAACAAGAGCACAGGGAAAAGTCCATTTGAAATTGTGTATGGTATACAGCCGAGAAGGATTACAGAGTTGAGAAATCTGAATCAATATGAGTTTAGAATTGTTGGAGCAGAGGATTTTGCAACAGAAATGTAGAAACTCCATGATAGGGTCAGAGAGAAGCTATAGGACAACAACCATAAATATAAGAACAAAGTTGACTAGAAGAGAAGAGAAGTTCAATTCGAAGTTGGGGATGAATTTTTAACTCATTTGATAAAATAAAGGTTTCCAAGAGGAACATATAAAAAGTTGAAGATGAAAAAGATATGACCATGCAAAATTCTCATAAAATTCGCAACCAATGCTTATGAGATTGAGTTACCAGACAATGTTGGGATATCACTGATATTCAATGTTGTAGACCTGTATCCTTACAGGAGAGATGAGGTAGGAGAATCAAATGATCAGAAATAAATTCAGTGGGAAGAACAATTTCCCACAGTACAAAAACCCTAGATGGAGAAAATCATTGAACAAAGAGTTGGAAGGAAGACCAGGAGGAAGACATATCCTGAATACTTAGTGAAGTGGAAAAATCATCCAGTGGAAGATTCAATTTGGGTCACAGAAACTGATATTTTGAAGCATGGAAAAACAGTGTAGGAACTCATGGACATGAGTCCATGAATATTTTAACCAAAGGAGTATGATGCTAGAGCATCGCCTTCAAAGTCAAGGATGCAAGTGTCAAGGAAAGGATACAACATCTCAGCATGGCATAATTTCAAATCAACATTTAACTCAGAAGCAAATTGAGTTGTTGAGATATTTTGGAAACTACATTTTTAAATATGTCATGTTTGTAAATTCTTATACAACTGTAAGGAGTTGCTGATGTAGAGTGTAGACTCTTATTCGGAAATACATGATAGTTATTGTAATAGGACAAGGTATGTAACCACTAAGAGTTGATATGATAGGTTACAGACATGACAAAGAGACCTCGTGGAGCTAGTCCTTAGATAGTTGTTGTTGTATTTTAATAGATAGAGAGATAGAAGGATAGAAATCAAGTAGTACAGAAGAATAGAGTGGAAGAAAGATTCAATGGAATACTCCAATATTATGTAATTTGTTTCATGAATGAATAGAACAGACAAAATTGTCCCAAATATTTGGACTGTGTTCATTTTGATGTGTGACTGAATGAATGTTATATTATGTATGTGTGTTCTTTAACGTATTTCTTTCATGTATAATTGTTTAAGAGTTGATTGTATGAGTTCATGACGAAACTGGATAAGTTTCAATTGTTTATCTTTTGAAACTTGTATGCAAGGTGTACATCTCATACTCAAGGAGTGCGTCGACAGAGTCTCAGATTGACTCAAAGAAATTCAGAGAGAACAAGGGGAAATTGGACCAGGTGCAAGGAGTGCATAGCGTCAAGGAGAGACCAAGCATCGAAGAACCAAAACAAAGGAATTCCAGGAGGGTGACAAGAATTTATTTTCAAGAAATATTCTGATCTGAGTTTGACGAAATCCCAAAAACGCAAGGAGTGCATGGGAAATCAGAATCCTCAAAGGATCAATCTCATAAGGGATAACACTTTTTAGAATTTTAGACGAAGTCCAAGAGATGGACTCGCAGGAGGAGAAAAGGTTGAATCCTTTGAACACTTAGAAAATATTCTAAGTCGGAAGATATCATAAGCTCAGGAGGAGGAGCGACAGTAGTCGTTACATCACAACGTGGAAAATCGACAACTATCTGATCAAGGCAAGGTGCACGAGCCTTAGTACTTTTCACATGTAGGAGAGAAAATTTACCAAAGTGTCGAAGTCCTGAAGTAGTTTGGGACTATCCACAACCAAGGGGGGATAGGTGGAAGCAGATCCCAGAGTTTCGGGAGTCATACTTCGGAATTTTTGCAAGGAGATGAGGGGAAACTTGCGAATTATAAAATCATGAGGGAATCATGATCATCCATTGAAGCAGGACATGTGGCAAAAGATCAATGTTTCGTTGATTCATAAATCAGGGTGTCAGAGGTAGGAGTTGTGAAATCTCGCAAAGTTCAAAGTCGCAAGTTGATTTCATTTGTTGATTGGAGAGGACACGTGGCATAAATCCACATAACTCGGGAAGAGTCTAAGAGAGAACACCTGAGACTGGAATTTGTGAAGTTTGAGTTCACGAAAGTGATCACATTCATTGGATCACCGAGAGTGTGGACTGTTGATTGGACACATGTATAGTTTGGGGTTCAGAGTTTCGAAGAAGGGAAGTGAGCCAACTTTCGACTTCGTGAAATGAAAAATCGCGATTTGATCACAGCTTTCGATCAAAAGGAAAGCGTGGACCGTAGATTTGGTCTTGGAGGAAGTTCGCATATCATACCTCGAAATAAAGGAAGTGAAATTCCTTTGGGAGAAGTTAAGTACGAAGTCCCAAAGTGCTTGGTATTTGGGCCCCAAGTCATAGCCCAACATAACAATTGAAGGGTCCTAGCAGGATTAGTTAGCACCTAGAGGATTGGCCAATTTGAAAATCAAGAATCGGGAGTATCGAGTTTGGCCCATAGAAAAACACTCGAAGCGTGAAGTCCCGAAGTGCTTGGGAGTTGGACCCCAAGTCATGGAGGGAGGTCACATCAGCAAGAATAAAGGAAAGGAGCTATCGTGTGTCAAGCTCTTAGTTCAGAGTTTTGGGGATCGGGAGATTCGGGGTGACTCACAACAAAACCACCTGAGGCTCGAGGTTGTGAAGCGCCTTTTGGATAAGTGTGTGGTCACCACCGGTGATCACGTGAGAGAAGATTGAGCCTGATGCTAGTTTGCGCTGGTGAAGTTTTGTAGGACCCATGGAATTATTTCTTAGAGGTTCTAGTAGGGACCCGAAGAGCTGCTTCAACTCGGGAATTTTTAATATTCATTGACTGGAAGGTCAGAAGACCCCACTGAGGTAGGGGGGGCTGCATCAATAGGTTGGAAAAATCTCATAGCTAAGCAAGAAACTTGTGCATTACTTGTAATTTCTTAGTTCACATGCTATCAATTCTATCTATGACTTTTAATTGCTTAGTTCACATGCTCTCAAACTATCCATGACTTGTATCCACCTAATTCACATGTCATGAAGCCTATCTCTAATCAATTCTAAAATACTATAAGAAGAGGCCAAATCAAAAAAATGGAGGGAAGAGTTTAGAGAGTGGTTATTATGGAAAAATAGAGAGAGAAATTAAATAAGCTAAGGAGGAGCATTAGGAACCTGTAACTAGGAGGAAGCATAAACATCTAAGGTATGAAGATTTGATGTATTTCTTCTATATTCATTAATGGATAATTGTTTTTCCTCCTTTAATATTGTTCATGTTCAATGATATATGTTAGATCTGATATTACATTGAATAGACCAGGATGGATCTAGTATATTTGAATTTCCTAACACTAGAAGAGTATTAGATTTGTATAAATTGCTTGTCTTTTATATGTAGGAAGCAGGTTGTGGATCTTGGAGCCAGAGTTTTAGGACTGCAACAACCATGAAATACAAAGGAAAAACTCAAGAAAGGTATGCAAACTTCACCACTCCTTAGGATAATCATGAATCTATGTGTTTGAATCTAGATCTAGAAAAACCACAAGAAGTATATCCCGCTTTCTATCTAGGATTACTAGACTAATCCTAGGGAGATTTTGTTGTGTATTCAACAATATCCCTGTGAAACTTTGTTCCATAACAAGTTGACACGTGACATTTTAAAAATATCGATAGCAAAACAGTATTACAATGTTGACCATAAATATAATGTTTTTATATCTAAGTTAAGTAAAATAATTGGAATATCTAAGTTATGTAAAATAATTTTAACTTTATATAGGGAGAAAATATAAAGTGATTGAAAATAAAAATAAAATGTATGTTTTCATTGATATGTTCTTTCTAATTCAGAGATGTATAATGGAGTTGACACATGGCTTTTAAAAAATATTAATAACAAAAAAATTATTTCAATGTGGGTCATAGAAAAAATATTTCAATGTCCATCATAATATATATATATATATATATATATATATATATATATATATATATATATATATAAATTGAAAGTAAAAGAAATATATTATATCATTAACAAGTGCTTTCTACATCCATATAATTTCTTTAATGCTTAATATGGAGTTGACACGTGGCATTTAGAAAGACAATAATAAAATTCAATGTTGGCAATAAATAAATTATTTCAATGTCCAGCTTCAGTAAAATATTTCAATATCAACTATATATATATATGATGACGACGACGATGATGATGACGATGTCGATGGTTGACATCCGAGACCAAATTTCTATTAGATTTCCAATGCAGATTAGCTTTGTGAGATTGAAGCTCATGTAGGTGATTTTATCCACCTAGTTATGACAACTATCACTGGGTTTATTTCATTGTATAAATAAAAATTCATTCTTGTACATTAACATACATATATAGTTTAGATCATTCGACCTCTCTTGTTTGTAGAAGTGTTTGGTGTGGCGGCATGATCCTAAGGAGTTTTCATATCCTTCATGGTATGAGAGAAATATCTGCAAACCCCTTCTCACTATTTTTATAAAGATTTGTGTTGTCTGATCCGAATCCAATTTTCCAAGGACAATTGATTGTTCCCAATGTCGTTTCCTTTCTCTCATTTTCCTATCATCTGAATCCTCTATGTCACCTAGGCAGGACCGGTTATGAAAATATCGTTGTGTTCATGTGTAGTACATTGCCTTTTCCTCTTGTCTGTATTTTTCAGTTAGAGATACCATTTTATATGTACCTCTTGATGGACTTGATTTTTTAAATAAGAACAATGTTTTTAGTAGGACCCTCCCCACTATGTCATCAGAGGCTGGTTTTTTGTCTACTGAGAGAATTGACTTGTTGGCATACCCGAAACAAAGGAGGGGGGGAAGTTCTGACACAAAGGAATCCTCCACAAAGGTTGAGAGTCATTCCAGGTCATTGCAAGGATCTTTGATTCGTTTCTCTTGGTCTAGAAATTGACCCTCTTAGCATCGCCCAATGAAGTTCGAATAGTAAGGGTTTCATTCACATGGATTTTAAACAAATCTCTATTTATCATGCGATTGTTGACATCAGTTTTCAGAAGACAGTGTAAAGGAGGACATCATCATATTATCCTATTCTAGGGCTCACCATCGTGTGGATGGGGTCATTTTGAGGTAGAATGGAATCTCGTGGATTCTCTAGCAAAGAGACCCGCTCTATGATGATAAGAGGAAAGGATGACACCTTATATGACTTCTTGAGGACTTCCGATTAATTGGGATTGAGAGACATTTCTTATTTTAACCCTTCCTTAGATGTCAAAGAATCCTACTTTCTCATCTGACTCTATTTGCAATTTTTTATCATCTCAGGAAAAACTGTGGGTTTTTTTTTTATCTAAATGCCCCTTTCGACTCTTTTATTTTTGTGGGTTAAAATACAACATCCTCCTCTATGTACTTGCATATTTTTGTTGGTTTGTACCTGACAACATTTTAATATCATTTCCTCTATCCAGGTATTATCATTTGTTGAATATAAAAAACCTTTGTTAAAAATTTTGGATCTCTTTGTATTTTTTGGATCTCCTTGGTATTTTTTTTAATAAAATAGCGAAATTAAGGACAATTGATATACTCAATCCCCATATTTAATGGAAACTTAAAATGAAACAACTCCTACAATCAAAGGGACTTTGACAAACTTTAGGTGAAAATCAACCCACATTTACCAAGGAAATTGATAAAATTGCTTATCAAAACAAGCTCAATGAAGCCATGGGGTTGATAGGGTTACATGTTTAAGTCAAGTTTTTATTCCATATTGGTGGATGTAATACTCCAAATAAAATCTAAGATAAGTTGGATTCGTTATTTGAAAAAGTCAATGAGTTTAGGGCCTTACAGTTGGAAGCAGAGTTATCTTCATTGGTCCCTGGTGAACATGCCTCTATTGAAGACTATGTTGCCAATTTCAGATCATTTCTAGCCCAGTTAAAAGGATGTAGAAAATCCAAATCTAATGATGCGTGCATTTTCCATATTCTCTCCAAATTGAACAGTCATTATCAAGTATTTTGTTATACAATTCATTCTACGATGGATGCACTAGGAGATGAATTTAAAGTTCCTTCATTTGATCTATTTTGTGATCACCTAACGAGAGAAAAATCCAAGATTCAACAACTATATGATCTTTCTATCTCTATAGGCAAGCTCTTTTGGCCCATACCTCCAAAGGTAAGAAGAAAGGCTCATGAAAAAAGAAGAAATATTCTACACAAGGTGGTGAGACTCCCTCCAAAGCTTAGTAGAAACAAAAATCATCTCGATCAAGTCTATTTAGTATTCCTCCAAGACAAAGAAAAAAAATTGAGATGAAACTTGCAACTTTTGTGGTGGTCAAGGGCATCTAGAATAAAAATGTTGGAAGAAAATTTAGGCTTTTGATGAATCCATGCAACAACACAAAATTTGTGTGTCCAAACATTCTTTTACAAGTAAAGGGAATGCCTTATCTACTCAAGCCTTTTATGCATCTTCAGATAGATGGATGTTTAGTTTAGGCGCATCTCACCACATGACTCACTCCAATGAGTTAATACCTTTAGCATGTCATTGTATAATTTCTCAGATTGCGATTGGAGACTCTACACAACTTGATGATTCAGGATCATACACTATGCAGTTAGATCAAGGGTGCATCAAATATTTTCTTCTTGTTCTTGAAATCTCTGCAAATCTACTCTCAATTTATTACATTTGTCATTTTGGTGATGGGAAAACAATAGTGTTCTCTCCCAATGATGTAGTCATCCAAGAACGGAAAAAATCCTGACATTGTTGTTGCTTCAGGAATAGTTGATCATATCACCAAACTATACAAGTTTGTTGGTTTTGAGCCCTTTTCATCTTCCTCTTTCATTGCACATGCTAATTGTTCGAGTAGGCTTTGTAATGAAATATTTGGTTATATAAACTATAGGTACTTGCAATAGTTGAAAAAAAAATGATTGATGGACTTCCTAAAGTTTATTGTACATATGGAGTTTTTCTAGTATGTATTCTTCGATAAAAACATCAATATCCTTTTCCAAAAGGAAAACCCTTGCATGCTACAACATCATTTGAGTTGGTACATAGTGATCTCATGATTTTTCCAACTCGCTCATTTTCGAGGGCTAAGTATGCACTCACTTTCATTGATGACTTCTCATGATGCTATTGGGTTTACTTTCATAAGTTCAACAGTGAGGTATTTTCCACATTCAATACCTTCAAGGAATTTGCTGAGAAACAATATTGTCATTATATCAAGAACCTATTCATAGATAATGGGGCGGAGTATGTTAATTATACATTCAAGGATTTCTGTAGAAAACATGGTATTCTGCATCAACATTTTGTTCCCTAGACCCCTCAACAAAATGGCATTGTTGAAAGAAAGAATAGGAAATTGAAAGAGATGGAAAATTGTATGACTCACTCCAAGGACATGGCACCTTATTTTTGGGCTGGAGCATTGAACTATGCCAATTACATTCAGAATTGGATGCCTCATAAAGCAATGTTGCATATGACTCCAGAGGAAGTTTAGAGTCATGTTAACCTTGATGTCTTTAATTTTATATTATTTGGAAGTGTAGTGTGGGAATTAATTCCAAATAAAAATTGCAAAGCTAAGGATAAGAAGAGCCAACCATTGTACTTACTTTACTAATGATATCTTGTTTCATATGGATTTCCGTTTTGATCAGAATTTCAAACACTCATCTGGCCTTACTCTCTTCATATATTTCCATGATGGTACATATCATACGGACAATCTTGTTTTCCAAGAACAAGATTATGAGGAACATTAGACAAATTTCGACAAGGAAACTTAGCCACTCAAAGATCATCCAACAATAGTTGAGGATCCTGCACAAGAATAACAATTGAGGAGGATCCTTCAAGAGAGAAATAAACATGATTGGTATGGTTATGAGCCATCATATTTTAGTTATTTTTATCTTACTCCTTCAAACATCTAGCGACATATGAAATATATCTTTATTTTAAGTTATTGCATTTGTTGGTTTGTTCTTTATCTTCTTACTTCTTCTTGGGTTAACCCAAGTTCAGATCTCAATAGGTTTCCAACAAAACCTTCTAAAACTACTGGCCCTCCTGGTGAACCAAAAGGAAACACTATGCATAGGGTGCACCATAGAGTCTCACCCGAGATAGCTTTATGGGTGACTGCAATACCCAGGTTTTTGTAGTCTAAGAATGAATATGGATATTAGATTGTGTTCTTCCTTCTTTATGCATAAACTTTGTTCTTGATTTAAGTATTTCTAGGATTCATTCATCTTTATCCTTATGCATGCACGCTAATATATCTAGTTAATCATTCATTCCTAATTTAATCATTAAAAAAAAGTAAACATTCAAGAAACATCACATATAACACAAGTTTTATTGTGGTTCACCCCCTCCCAGGGATACGTCCACAAAGATTTGGCTTCTCTGCTCTTTTATTTAATCTGTTGCAAAATATGGCACTGCACACATTAAATCCTCAGTAATAAAATCATGATGAGATTAGGGAACCTCTGTAAGGTAGACTAGATCACACCAAGCTCCTCATTCTATGACCTAACCCTCAACTCTAGCTTCTTCGACTCTTCTAAAACACCTATTACAATCAACAACATAAAAATCCTTAACAATCCTAAACTGACATTTGACATCTCTCTTTCCTCTTTTTCCATCCCTTTCCTAGACCTCCTAGGTCCTTATTTATACTACTATATGGATTATAGCCATTACAATATTTTTCAAAAACTCTAACCCTATCATGGTTAGTATTTCCTTTTTGCATGTCACATTGCTTTTCCTCTTGCATGTTTTTTTTCCTTCTTTTTCCTCATGCTGCTTTATTGCCACCTATTGTTCATGCTCCAAAATTAGGTCTTCCTTTCCAAAATTAGGTCTTTCCCCAAAATAGTTCCTTCTCTAAAAATAGGCTCGTGAAAAAAATAGACTTCCTTCTATAAATAGGCCTGCCCCCAACATGCACCCAACACTCACATGTGGCTCATCCCGAGCCACTCAGGTGGTGTGTGATCCCTATACCACCTTGTCCAAACTGTGGAACTTATTTTCCAGTTCCTTTCATTTTTCCCTCGTCTGTGCAAATTTTCACGTTAGCTCCTCGACTATCTACGATGTTATATCCTCCTACATTAATGCTTCACCCTCTAAATCTGCATGTGTCAGAATCGTCTTCTCTTCCTCCAGCTACACAATCATTTGTTTTGCTTGTTCTTGGAGGGGTTCCAAATCATCTTGTATTTCTTTCTTCTTTTTCTATGCTTTCTTTAACTCTGTCTGCAGAGTATTTATTTATTGAGTTCCTTTCAAGAGCTCCATGATACTCATTGTTTTATGTCATTTCTTGAGCTTCTGTATGGAAGCATTGATCTTCTCTTCTTGTAGCTCCCATTGTTGGACCTTTTCATATTCCTCCATAATGGTCCATATCTATGCGGTTATGTCGAACAACTCTTCTACTTCCCTTGCTTATATCGCCATCTCCGCTATCTGGGATGCGAATTGTTGTTCTCTCTTTTCTTGAATTCTGAAGGATTTGTAGGATTAATCCTTTCTCTTTTCTCCTTGATTTCCTTCTTATATCCGTCAATTTTTTTTTAGATCATTTTTATATTCTCCTATGCACTCCTCTTAGGTTCTTGCGCACAGTATGGGATGCGATCATATACCATTGTTAATCCCTGTTCTAGCTTATTCGCCCGTTATTTCTCCTTCTCTTTCTCCGATGTTACTTGGTTTCATGTGATTTGTAACATTTCAATGACTCCTCTACCCACCTCCAATTTGGTTGCATCCGCGTGGGCTATGGATTGCACTTCTTGCAGTATGCTATCCTAGATTCCATAGAGTGCATTGGTGGGTATCTACGCCATAAAGAATTCAAATTGCTCCACTTCCCCCATGGTTTTCTGCGTAGTCTCCTGATCCATTCTAATCATTTTACGAGTGACTGTGAATGTATCCCTGCATTGTATGAGAAAATTTACTGTCTCCTCTCCTTCTTTCTATGTTGGGGGGTCACTATTTCTTTTCCTGTTGCTGCATTATGGCCTGTGGTATTCTTGACTCCATAGTTCTTATAGAGTCTCACAGACTTCTATGAGATTTTCCACGATCTCTTCTCTTTTTTCCACTACAATACATACCACCTCCTCCCCCCTATATTGGACCTTGTACATGACGAATTCAACATCATCCTCTATCAGGGTGATGACTGAGTCTTTCGTGACATATTTCCTCTTTTTGCACACCTCTTCTACCCGTGTTGGCTTCCTTGTTGTATGTGAGGGTTTCACCCCACTTGTTGTAACCTAGAACATCTCTTTACCATCCTCTGATGTATGCCCCTATATGGTCTTTGAATAGCTGTCTGTCCTTATTTTTGTTGTTATCCTCCTTGATCTTTTCCATAATGTGCTGCTTCGGGACGATTGATTCTGCACTACAACCTTTCTAGTGTTATCGACCGGGTTGTTTGTTTTTGTTGATGAACTTGATTTATCCTTTTACTTGGGCTTGGAGGATTGTGTCGTGACTGGCCTTGTTGTTTGTTTTTTTACTGGAAGCTACCACTACGCAGGCCATTCCTTGATTATCCTGTCAACTTCCTCCTTGGTGATGCAATATTCCATTTCTAGCCATGCCTTCATTAGATCTTGATCTAGGATCTTTTCGTCAGGTGACTTATTAAATAATTGTGTTAAATGAGCATAAAAAAAAGTACACCATAAAGAATGAAAATCTCAAAAGGAAAGGGACATAATCATGCAATATGAACACAAAGAAATTGATAACATAGTTCCTCCCTGGTGGACTATGTCTTTGGGTCCTGCTCTAAAATGGGTAGGTCTTTTTATTAACTCCACAAAAGAATTGGGAAAAATACATAAGTATACCTCATCCTAGAGTTAATCTATAGAATCTTTGCTCATATCAGAAAATAAACATCACCATTGCATTCGTGGCATCAAATTACCTAAAAATGACTGTCTCCACGCATCGATCTGAGTCTGGCACTTTCAGGATCAAGAGGCACCCTTACCTCGTCTTACGTGCCCTGTTCCTGCAATAAATGAATAGAAAAATATTGAACTACATGCCATGTCTCTAAATCCATACAAGCATGTCTTGGTTCGCATATGTCTCCATACATTGGCGGAAATCCCCCTTTTATATAAAAACTCGGGAGGTTATGTAATGATGTGACAGTTTGGCATGGTGGTTAGCAGGATATTGTAAGGAACTTAGTTGGTGGAGGTCCTGGGGTCGAATCCCATGGGCCTCCCATTTTTAACATATGGTTACAACCATGTTAGAGGTTTAGGCGGAGATTCTAGCACATAGTTGGCGGTTGGCTAAATCAACAGGTGGTTGGAATATGCCACTAAAATGACAGTGGTTATTAAAACGGTGGGGAAATGGAGTGTGGTCATGTGGATTTAACATATAACTAAGGGTTGGGCCGAGGGCCTAGCCCTTTTCTTTTCCTCCCACATAAAAATTCAAGCTTAAATAATAATTGCACCATGTTATAAACAAGGCCTATGTAGTGGAAGGTTGGTTAGCGTGGAGTTGTAAGGTCTTTGAGATAAGGAAGTTATGGGTTTGACTCCTATCGAGTCATTTAAATTTTGTCACATGCCAACCACTGGAGGGGTGGAACATGGAAGCCAACCACTGGGCCACGTGGCACCATAACATTTGCTCAATAAAATGACACTTGTCACAACCTAATTCCCCATGTGTCTTCCATCACACCCATACAAATTTTCCACATCATCCCATGCTAACTCATCACTCTTCCAGATTAGTTGTATGGACGTGCCACGTGTCACCCTTGCAGTGGTGACATGTCTCACCTTGACCTTTTGACTTTTTTACCAAGTTTGACCTGAACTTTGATCGCTCATATCTTTCGCATATGAGCTCTGTTTGACGAGTTGTTTGCGCCATTAGAAATATTGTGAAGCACTATTCGCGATCATGCCATTTTAACTGAGTTTTGGCAACTTTGAATTTTTTCCATTTCTCTATCTGCTGAATCCATTCTGAGCATTCTAAGTTGTTCTTAGCCTTCTCTGGATCCTTCTTGGATCATGTTTTTCCATTAACAGCTTCTTGGACCACCAAAATATTTCATCAATCAACTGGTAAGTGAGGGAAGAGTCCCCTCACATTGTCTTTCTCAATCCATTTTTCCTTGCTTGGATGTGTGCCCTTTAAGCCTACTCAAAGATAATCAACATCACCCCTACGTGAAGTCCTCGTACTTCTGTCTAGGATGATATCTTCCTGTAACTCATCCAATTACTCAGGTGAAAACTCATCAACTAAAGGTATTGAAACTTCCTCATCCCGATCCATGATCATGGGAGGCTAAAACATTTTCAAGTTCTCTATGTTCACAACAGAGTAAATATTCATATAAGGTGGAATATCTAAACGAAAATCATTAGTGTCTCTTTTATCCAAGACAATGAAGCTTCCATATCCGACAGGCTTGAGTTTATTTCCTTAACCCTTCAATTGTTACTCGCTGATATGAAGCCATACCCAGTCTCCAACCTGGAACTGATGATCAAACCTATGCTTGTCATGTTGAGCTTTATACTATGCTTGAATTTTCTCCAACGGTTCCTTGACTGCTTGGTGTATCTGTTGAATCCTCTAGATGATCTTGTGGGCTTTGTCCTATGTTCATTCTTCACTCACATCGACATCTCTCCCATACATCAAGTTCAAAGGAACCTTTGGTAGGTACCCAAAAAACATCTCAAAAGGTGAACTCTGAGTGGATAAATGTAAAGCTCGGTTATAAGCATGTTGTACATAGGGTATCTGTTCATCCCATAATTTAGGATGCTTGTTGCAGTAGCCTCGAAGAAACATTACCATTGTTCTCTTTACCACCTCTGTGTGTCCATCGGTCTTTGGATGAAAAGAAGTGCTCCTCTTCAATTTGGTGTCCATCATTCTCCACAAGATAGTCCAAAAATCCCCAAGAAATCGAGTATCTCGATGTAAGAAAATGGACGTGGGTAACCCAAAGTGAACCCAAACATACTGAAAGAACATATTATCAGTCTGCTCAGCAGTGATCTGTTTTTACATGGCATCAAGATACACATCTTGTTGAACCTATCCACTACGAAATGTAAATAGTCATGACCCCCTTTGGTCATTGGTAAACCCCCTATAAAATCCATGGAAATGTTTTCCCATGGATGGGATGTAACAAGAGGTGGTGAGTATAGCCCCAATTTTCTATTAGTGGGCTTACACATAGAACACATCACACACCCCTTCACATATTTAGTTACAATTTATTTCATTTGAGGCCATTAACAAAACCTCTACAAATGAGCCATAGTTTTTCCTACCCCAAAATGACCAAACACAAGATAAGTGTGAGCTTTTCGTATAACATGGACTCGTTCACTTGTAGGAATACATAGCTTCCCAAGATGATAGAGTAATTTTCCCTGTAGACAATAGTTCTCTACCTGTGCACCATGGGTTAGCTTCTCATATACTTCTTTAAAATCTTCGTCGATGCCATATTGTTCTACATATCTATCTTGAGATAAAGAAGTATTCTTTAAAATAATAGAAGCAACAGTAGGAGGTCTAAAAATCATATCGACTACCTTGTTACTTGTAACCTTCTTGTACTTGATTACCAAATAAAATTGTTGTAGAAAACCCATCCACATGTAGTGTCGAGATTGTTGCAGTTTGGTCTGTGCTTGGAGATATTGTAAGGGCTGGTGATCTGTATGTATAATTGTTTCCTTCCCTAACAAGTAGTTCTTCCATTTCTTTACGCTTTGAACTAATGCATACAACTCTTTATCATATGTAGGATAGTTAAAAACAACTTGGTTAAAAGTCTCAGAGTGGTAACAAACAGGCTTACGATATTGCATTGATACTGCACCCATGGCGTATCCGCTGACATATGTCTCGATCTCAAAAGGTTGTCTAAGATTCTGTAGTGATAATACTGGTGCGGTATTGATCTTCTCCTTCAAAGTGTCGAAAGACTTTTGATTCTTTCCTTCCCACTGAAAATATTTCTTCACACTGGTTAAGGCATGCAAAGGAGATTCTATAAAGGAGAAGTTGGGAATGAATCTCCTCCAATACTAAACTGCACCCAAGAAGCTCCGGATCTCAGTCACACTTTTTGGCTCAGGCCATTTTACAATAACTTAAATTTTGGAAGGATCAATATTCAATTTTCCTCCTCCCACGATATGAACTAAGTATATGTTGAGCACTCAACACACCCTAAAAAGGTCTATGTCAAATTTTCACTTTTTTGGGTACCACTTGATCTTTTGCACTATCTGATTGCGCTTCAGTATGAAACGGATGCCTGTGTTTATCATTATGTTTTCATGTTGAGTCATTTAAAGTCTTGTTGAGCATGTGAAAATCACCTTAACTTTAAAAAGGGACTAACATTTACTTAAGGAATTGATAGTCTAAATTTTTCCCCAACATTCTTAGGAAACTCGGCATCGGACAAAATTTAAAGATGACGAAAATCGCTTGAGAAGAACAAAATAGCCGAGCGCAAAATTTCACCAGTGTCGGCAGAAAGAGGTTCTTCCTCTCCATGAATAATATTATCTAAATATATCACCGATGTCTGATTCGTTCGTCATTGGAAAGAGATTAAAAGAATAAGTGTCGCGCGAGGTAAAGGTAACATCACCGATCGCCAACATCTGTAATATTTTCGGCGTCAGAAGTTTATGAAGATAATAACCCCCGAAGAAAATTATACGTTAATTTTACTTTTGAACGCCGATCCTCGATGCCATCCCGTCATTGGTAGTTGCAATATCTATCTCTTTTAGAGCGTTCAACGTGAATGAAGCCAAAGTGAAATCCTTACTCGCAAGCCAAGTTCTAGATTTTATATTAACAACCCTGAGTTAGTACCACCACATCAGGATCAATCGACATCGGAAGCTTGTAAAGGAAAATATCAATGAACTAACCAATAAACTCAGAACAATGAACATTATAAAATCACATGATTTCCGAGAAGCTTAGATAAAAATAAAATGTGGTATATTTACATACAAAGAGGGAACACGATAATTTCAATTGCAAAATATTTTTGAAATATCATATATTAAGGCTCCCGCCAAGCCCAAGTTACATACAAATAAACACCAATGACACCTCGACTACTGGCCCAGTTATATTGAGAAAGTGAAATAACTCACAAAAAAGAGAGAAAAACTATCTAACGTCATTTCAGAGAGTAAAAAACAAGAGTCTTCCCATCATGTATCTCTTTCACACGGACCTTCTCCTGGACTACTCCTCGTGCCTTGAAGTGTTCTCATTTTTCTTTCCCCGTCATCCTCTGTGCTTTGCACAGCTTCACAATCGTATCTTGTGCTTCCCGAAGATGTCTCTTGAGCCAATTTGTGGTTCCTTCACGACCCTGCGACACCAATATCTCTTGGTTCTTCACCACCAACTGACTCTGTAATTCTCTATTTTCTTGATAAAGTTAGGCTATGGTGATTTGGGCCCACTCCAGATACTGGATGGGACTCCCAATAGAAGAACCCGACATCTTTTCCCTTCCCTTTCATCTCCCTCTTCCTCGACTGGTAGTCCCGACAGGCTCTGGCCAGGTAGTGTGCATTGTAAACTCCTCAGTGGTGGGGTGTGCACTCAGCTCAGTTGCGGGGTGGCTTTCTTCTCCTATTTCCTTATTTTTCTGGGCCTCCCCCTCCTCCGCGGTGTCTTCTTCTAAGAGGACACGACCTCCAACATATGTCCTTCAGATGTATTTTTATCCACTCCCACCTCCGCTTGAGACGCTGACACCGTTTCCGAGCAAAAGTAGGTACCTCCTATTGAAGCTTCAAGGACACTCTATACAAATAAGAAAGAGTACTAGGCACATTGGGGCTCAGACCTGGTGCTTCGACTACCTCACAAACCCCATCCCTTGTTTAAAGGGGATCCCATAGTGCGACGACGTATTAGCTTAGACGTCCATAGATGAACAAAAGACCACAACACAGAGTTTTTCTTGAATTGAACTCACAAGACCAACGCTACCAATGAATGAAGTCAGCTGATGTGTAAAATCTTTACAGAGCCTCTAGAATTTATAGTAGAATGAGGAAGAAAAATAGAACGTTCTAAAGAACACTCATGCCTCGCAACAGGATGTCTTGAATATTTAATGTGTCACAGCTACTCGACGGATGCAATCCATAATGCATGAAACGTCGCCGATTGAAGTTGTAGGGAATATACGGTACGATCAATCCAATCTCTTTAATCTCCACAACTTCCATTATTAGTGAATGATAGTTAACACTTGTTGATACAAATTTTGAAGGAAAAAATTGCCTCGACCTTGGGCATTTAATGACTTTCTTATTATGGTATCCAACCTTTTGGGAACGTATGCACACTTTCGACACATGTTCAACTCTGGCATACTTTCCCTACCCCAAGGGTCAATCCGCCACTGTGATGGTTTCGACACTCGTATCTGTTGTACTTGAATTTCCAAGCTATGGCACATGGATGTAACTCATTCAAACTGAAGAGGAGAAACAACGTGGACAAAGACATTATAGGTCATTCAAAAGGACAACTGGGAACATGTAAGTATTAAACGATCGAGACTAGCAATCTCTACAGGTATGCATCGGTTTATTCTGTTTCTATCTGCATCTTACTATGCATTACCTAATAAGTAACTTCTAAACTACCTCAACCCCTATTGCAGGAAAGATCCTCCCAACTACCGAACAAAGTTTTCTCTATGACCTCACCGAGGAACTCGAAAGAAACGTTCGAGCAAAATAAAAAAAGTAATGAAAGATATTAGACTCCCCTAGTTCGGCACCCCCAACAACTTTGTCAACCTAAGAGATTTAGTTGAGTCACATGCCAAACCAAATTCACTATGGACCTAAGAGCTTGCAAAGATGACCGACGCAAGGTGAGGGCAAGTGAGACGATTGAAAAAGCATCCAATCAGATCTCAAGCCATGCTATAGAAGCTGAAATCTAGTCTAGTGAAGTACCAGACGCATGAGATGGACATCAGAGGAATATATGTGGCTCCGATGGAACAACACAAATATCCTTTTTCCCAAACTTGTGAAGATTTGTTTGTTAGTTGGTCTAAGTACGAGAGAAATCATCATTTTCAAGAGATATCTCAGGCTAACTGTTAAAGAAACTGTTAGTATAGGACGCCACGTGACAAATTTTGTTTTTCTTAAACTGCACTTAGGCATTAATTTCAGTTAAACTTTATATTATAAATAAAAACATCGACCAATTAGAAAAGGGCCAATGGTTGTTGCAAGAACTCTTTCTTTCTGGCTGTTAATAATTGTTTTGAAGCTTCTATGAATTCAGAAGTCCTTCTGGACCACAGACAAAGTTATTTTTATCAAATGCATGTGTGAATGGATGCAGAGAAGAAGTATTTCCTATCTCGTTTCATTAATAGATGTAACAAGTAAGAGTTGTCCAATTTAATGTCAAGTTATCTGGTGCAATGCTTTGTTATTATTTTCTTTAATGATGAAGATGATGAATCATTGTGTGATTATGTGATAAATTATTTTGGTATATGAATTAATTTTCTTACCGTTGTCTTATCAAATATGTTTTTTCTTTTTGGTAATTAGTAATCTCAGAAAGTAATTGGATGCTCACATGGTTGACGTATTAGTACTAGGCTTGTGGTATATAATTGTCGTCTGCATGTTTGAGTAGCGGGTTATCCCAAGATCAGCCTCTTCCCCAATAGTTAGAACTTAATTTTGTTTTGTTGCCAAGTTTGTTTATACCATTTTACACCTCACATTGGTCCCATCCAAGAGAAAAATACAAAAGATATAGTCTAAATAGAAGGAAGAGCCTTCACAAGGAAACCTTAAAGGCCATCGATTAATTGGTCGGATCGCAAGATCTGGAGAACCATTCCATTCCAAACGTTGTAGAGTCTAATTGGGCCTCAATGGTGGGTTTGGTTCCTACTATTGAACTAGGGATTTGAGACCCATCAACAGAAATGCGCTAGAAGGAGTGCCTGAGAATGAAAGGTTGAATATGTATTTTATATAGAATTTCAAACAACCTACAGATTCGTAACGGCCCACATGCATGGCTAGTCATTCCCAAGACAACCCACACACACTGAGCACTCCTGTAATGATTAAATCACCCCATCCCGAGGAAGAATATTTTCACCCTAAAATATCTTACGCTCTTCCTCACGGGGAAGTAAATCAATTCAAAACAATTACGAGAGCCTACACCCAAAAGATCGTTGCGTTGTCTTTAGATCCCATACTCCCTCGAAGAAAACAACAAAGAATACCAATGGTCAGCACTCCCGATGAGGCTTTTTTGAACTTGGTAGAAGACTTTATAGATTTCTCAATTATCGAAATCCAAGAACCTCTTGATTTGATACCCAAAAAGCCAGCCAACACCATCTTGGAACTGGACGATTTCTCGGAAGAAGAGGAGTTTAACTTAGGTTCTGAAGATATGGAAGGAAACAACAAACATAATGAAGAAAAGGGGAACCCGCCTCTGTTTAGTCAACCATGGTTAGCCATAGACGCTTTGGCCCTCCCGGGACTAGTCAATAACCTTCCCCAACACCCAGAGAAGTTGTTGCCTAAGTTTGATCACGAAACCTCTGGATTGCCTGAAGATCATATCAAGAATTTTATACTAGCAATCAGACTTATGAACGTCCAACATGAAGAGGTAGTTTTCAGGATTTTCCCCTACACATTTGAAAATTCATCTTCCACATGGTATTTTAATCTACTAGTAGGATCTATAACTATCTAGACCAAGTTTCAAAAGGAATTTCTAGATACATTTGCAGAGGAAACTACTACGGGAGATCTAATGGTTGAGTTATTTGCCTCCACCATGAGTTTGAAAGAAAGAGTCAAATATTTCAAAAAAATATTCACGACCATCTTAAACAAGTTTCAACCCGAAGAGAAACCAACCTAGGAATTGCAAATCGAGGTTTACGCTAACGCGCTCCCAGCTTCTATTTCTATGTTTGTAAAAAGATTCGCCAAGGGAACCCTAGCTGAAAATTTTGAAGAAGCCAAAACGATAGAATTCCAGATGAAAGGGTGTAAAGAGGGCCAGGTCTCTCTAGTTAAGAAAGAAGCTCAGTCTCCCCCCAAGAGACGACTCCTTTTGGCTAGACAGTCGGGGAAACAAACAGAGCAGATTCTCGACAAAGGTAACAGAGACATAGAATACCTCCAACACATGGTTAATAAATTATCAAACAAAATCATAGACATGAAGAGGAATGCAGGGGAGGGAAACCAAGGCCAAAGGCCCTACAAGCCTTTATTTAAGAGGAACCCACCGTTCAAGGCAATTGAACCCCCCCATCTAACTTAAATATTGATCTAGGGAATGTTGCATCTGATTCTTTCTGTACTTATCACCAGGAAAATCACTCTGAAAGAGACTTCCCTCAATGGGTGCATGCCATGAATTTGAAGTCCAATTGGTTTCTAGTCAAAGTCTCCCTGACTGAACAACCAATCAGTTTGGCTATGAATATTTTTGACTAGGTAGTGATTGATCCACCACAAGATACAACCATGCTGATATGGGATCCCGACCTGATCATGCCTTCAGATGACCTATTTGAGTCTTAGGAACAACCCGCAAAAGTCTCAGTGATACATACATGCAGTAAGGGTACGCCTATCTAGAAAGATACCGCTACCACCCAGACCTCGGGGAGTAAGGAAACTCCCAATTGCCCAAAAACACTCTTCGCTCTTGGTAAGAAACCTATAAGAATCCATAGCCGGGAATCGTGCAAACTAGATTACAACGTAGTTGAATATTTGAAGAAGTTAAAGGATAATATATCAGTTATGGACATATGCAAGATTCCTTAGCAGAAGGACTTTTTGTTACAAGCTTTGAACTCAGTAGAAAAATAGACCATGGGAAGTGGTCAGGAAATAACTCTATCTCCCATAGATCTGGTGAGAAAACCAACTGTGAACACCTGCTCAGAAGATAGGAAGGAAAAACCTTTTGTCCCACCGTTCCTCTTAACGTTTGAAGTCTTCAATATAAACCTTCACAATTGTTTGGTAGATTTTGGGGCGTCTTCAAACATTATTACTTTGTTTGTTTGAAAAACATTAAATGTTGTTCCCATCAAGAGTGATAAACATGTCATACAACTAGAAAGAACCTAGGTCAAGTTCATGGGATAACTCAAATATGTAATGATCAGAATAGCGACACACCCCAAGTTTGTGCAAGTGATTGACATCATTGTGGTAGATATTCTAGAGGCTTATGGGTTATCACTAAGTCAAGATTGGTCTGAGAAGATAAATGGATACTTTAGTACAGATCTGGCACACCTTTGGCTACCACTGAAGGGATACAAGAACATGATCATAATTGATAGGGAGAGGTATATGAAACACGTGGTCATTGATCTAGAAAACCCGAATGAACCCTCGTCCACGGATTTCCCCATTTTGGGCAATTATTCCTGTGAATCCCACTTCAGAAACTTTTCTCCTCTCTTGTCTGATGTCCCTCCCACTCAAAAATCTGAAATGATTTTTCAAGAATGGTCGTCGATACCGACAGAAGACACACTTTTCTTTCAAGACCCTATGCTAGATACCACAAAACAAAAGATAGGAGAGAAAAAGGTTAATGAGGAAAAATAAAAGAGTGATTGTCATCCACTAATGTGGACTTTGTACTTCAACATATCTAAGTCACAAGATTGGTCAGGAGCAGGGTGCATCCTCATTAATCCTAAAGGTAAACATCACTTCTTATATTGTAGGCTAGAATTTGAATGTAGAAACAACACTGTCAAATATGAAGCTCTAGTGCAAGGATTAAAGAAAGATATAGAATTGAATATCAAATAATTGAGGGTTTTCGTAGATTCCAAAATCATCATTAGACAAGTAAGAAATACTATACATTCCAATTCTCCTCACCTAAAGAACTACCAACAGGAAGTGCATAGGTTAATAGAGCACTTCAAAGCCTTCAATATTACAATGGTTCCCAGAGAAAAGAATATTCTTGTTGATTCCTTGGACACAACTTCCTCCAGGATGTCACCTCTAGAGGATTATGAAGCCTCTAGATTAACTGTGGAGCTTCTTTACAAACTATCAGTGCCTAACAAAATTTCTAATTGGAAAGTATTTGAAGGTGATGAACAAATCATAAACATTTTGACTAATCAAGACAATTTCAAATATTTGGCCATTGATGATGAAGTATTCCAAGGGATACCAACAAAGACCCATCATAGGACGGGACAACTTATTGATAAATCAAAGTCTCACACAATCCCGAAAGGTATAGCTAATCTAGAAAGTATGTTTGATCTAAAAGAGTGATTTAAGGGACCTAAAAACACAAAGATTGGTATCTCTTGTCCCCTACATGAAACTATAAATCTCAGAACCTCGTAAAACCCAAAGAATTTGAATCTCGGCAAGACTATATCCAAAGAGGAAAGGAAATCCTATCTCAAATTGTTCAAACAATACCAAGATGTCTTTGCATGGTCCTATCGAGATCTGAAAACGTATGATACCTGCATCATTCAACACACTATCCTGTTAAAACTTGAAGTAAAACCTTTCCAAAAAAAGATCTGAAAGTATCACCCACCCCTGAAACCTCTCATGTATTAGGATTTAAAAAAACTTCTAGATGCCAAGATCATTTTCTAGGGTAGGCATTCCGCATGGGTAGAAAATCTTGTCTCGATGAGGAAGAAGTCGGGAGAGATCCGCCTATGCGTAGATTTTAGGAACCTCAACAGGGATTCAGAAAAGGAAAACTACCCAGTCCTATCGATGGAACAAATCCTGCAGACCATGTTTGGCTCGGAGATTTTCTCTCTACTGGATGATTTCTCAGGTTACAACCAAATTCTTGTTTCAGAGGAAGATCGTTTAAAAACCACCTTCCGAACTAAGTGGGGAACCTTCCCTTATGCTTAGATTTTAGAAAACTCAATAGAGATTCAGAAAAGGACAACTACCCAGTCCCACCGATGGAACAACTCCTACAGACCATGTCTGCCTTAGAGATTTTCTCTCTACTAGATGGTTTCGCAGGTTACAACCAAGTTTTGGTTTCAGAGGAAGACTGTTTAAAAACCACCTTCTGAACCAAATGGGGAACCTTCCCTTATAAACAAATGCCTTTCGGGTGAATTAACGCAGGAGAGAACTTACAAGGGGCAATGGATGTATCTTTTTTGGGACTAATAAACAAATGTGTGGTAGTATACCTAGACGACGTAATGGTGTATTCAAAGAATAGAGAAGAGCGCATCCAACACTTGACGCAGATTTTCTAAAGGTGTAGGAAATACGATATATCCTTAAACCCTAAGAAAACCATATTCGATGTCGACGAAGGTAAGATGTTAGGTCAAATTATATATCAAGTAGGAATTTTCATAGACCCAAAAAGGATTAAGGACATAGCTCAACTCCCCTTGCCCCATAAAAATAAAGCCATGCAATCCTTTTTCGGGCAAATCAATTTAGTGAGGAAATTCACTCCCGATTTCACGGAGATCATCAAACCTTTAAAAAACATGATTCTCAAGGATGCCTAATTTAAGTGGGATGATGAGAGGAAAGGTTCTTTCGACAATATCCAAGATGTTATTTCTCGGGCCCCGGTGTTGTGAAGTCCCGATTTCAATAGAGACTTCTTCCTCTATACTTTCGCCTCCGACCAATCGTTAGTTGTGGATTTGAATCAAAAGGATGATGAAAATAACGAGGCCCCAGTGTCATTCATGACTACTAATATTCAAGGAGGTGAGCTCAATTATCCTGCTGTAGACAAACAGGCCTCTGTGGTATATAAAGTGGTAAAACATTTCAAGTCCTACATCCTCAAGAACAAAACTAAAGTGACTGTGTCGCACCTTGTTGTTCGATCCTTGTTTACCCAGCAAGAGATGGGGGAAAGAAGAGGTAACTGGATGGAAATAGTCGAGGAATTTGATCTAGATATAAAACTTGCCAAACTAGTAAAAGGACAAGGGTTATGCAGGCTTGCGGCCGAAGCCCAAGACCAAGTTAGTGAAGATTCTGGATGGGAGAATGAAATGGAACTATGGTGTGGCGAAGTATCATACATATCCTTAGGAAACCAGTCTTGGTATAAGGATTTAACTTATCTCCTGCACCATGGGACTTGTCCGGAAAATCTCAACCCTAGGGAAAGGAGATCGCTCAGGTTAAAATCTACACAATATATCCTTGTAAGTTCGGTACTCTTCTGGATCAATTATGATGGGGTACTATTAATATGTCTTGAACGTGAAGATGCAAACAAAGTGCTAAAGGAGCTCCATGATGGACCTGCCAGGGGACATTTCGCAAGAAACACCATTGCTCATAATATTCTGAGAGCCGACTATTATTGGCCCACCTTGTTCAAATATGCTCATACCTGCGTTAGAAACTGTAAAACCTGTCAATTAAGCGGAGGGAAGGAGAAGAGAGAAGCATTCCCACTCCAACCTGTGATAGTCTCAAGGCCTTTTGAACAATGCGGGTTGGATATCATAGGAAAAATTACACCCATCTCTTCAATACCACATAAGTACATTCTTACTGCTACCGATTATTTCACGAAATGAGAAAAGGCTATCCCTTTGACTCATTTAAACAAAAAAGTAGTGATCCAATTCATAGAACAACAACTGATCACAAGATTTGGTGTCCCTTCTGTCCTAGTTTTTGATAATGTCGCTTATTTTTCTTCCACCCTCTTTATGGATTTTTCTCTAGATAGAGGAATCATGATTAGGTATTCAAAAAATTATTATCCACAGGGAAACGATGTGGCAGAATCAACTAACAAGAACCTAATGAGGATATTAAAAAAAAAGGTTGCAGATAGCCAAAGGAATTGGCATAATCTACTCCATAAAACCTTATGGGCCAACAGAGTCACACCCAAATAAGATATATGGAATTCCCTGTACTTTCTGGTCTACGGTGAAGAAGCCATCCTCCCAAAGGGGCTCTATATTCCATCTCTTAAACTAGCCCAAGATTCCAGCGAGGAGCCTTCATCGTCCATACAATGAAGAATCAATACTTTGCTCATGTTGGAGGAAGAAAGAGATAAGGCTAAGTCAAAATTCCTAGCTCACCAATAGATAGTGAAAATATGGTTCGAAAAGCATAAGTCTAAAGGGAAGAACTTCGAAGTAGGAGACCTAGTCCTAAAGTGGGACAGAGAAAATGAACCGAAAGGGAAGCATTATAAGTTTCAAAATCTGTGGCTTGGACCTTTCCAAGTGGATGAAAAGATTGGGGCAGGCACTTATTGGTTGCAAAATCTAAGGGGGGGAACTGAAGGCCCTCTAGTAAATGGCCAGGCCCTAAAAAGATATTTCCAATAAGAAATTAAAAAAAGAAGAAAAGAAAAAAAAAAGTAATAATAATAATGTCTTTTGTTTGTATGTTGTTTTTATGATTTTGGTTCTCGTTAGATCTTTGAGATTTTTCTTTATCTTCTTTTACGGGTTTTTTTTTCATACCTTTGAAGTTTGTTTTTAGCAATACAATGGTCAACCTTAAATCATGCGATGTAGTTAACTTTGTTCCTAACTCATCGCTCAAACACAAGAAGCATAGGAGGATATGCAATTGCTCCAAGGAATCCTCTATCTAAACCTCGCCAAATGAAGAACTCCATAGGAATGTCAGAAGTGTCTGTTGGGTGGTTTGGTAAGGATCCACCTGTATCATCTCACCTTGCGAAATAAAACAACATCATCCTCTCCTGCTCGCTCAGGATGTCATGCTGAAATAAACCGGTATTATCAAAAGAGTGAAAAAAGAAGGACAGGGTATGCATATATCTCCGCCAGAGCTATGGATGCTCGCTGGAAGTGGAGCAAGGTCTGTGATGTTGGGGTGACTCCGTCGGGGCTATGGATGCTCGCTGGTAGTGGAGTGATGCCGAAGCAAGTGAGTAATGGTAACTAAAGGATTTATGCTGATGAGTGATTTTCTAAACTTTCGTAAAAATGGGACGTGGGTCAGGGTCAAAGGAAATGAAGGAGGAAAAAGGTTAAGACCCCATGAGAAGACCCGCAAGCATCAACCAAAGAACTTCAAATGCAAAGGTAAAAAGGTTCTGATTGTCAAACCAATCAAGGTTCTCCATTAGCTTCCATATCATCCTACCTTGGAGAAGGAATAGAGATTCTGCTTCCTCCTAGTGAATCGCCATTTGTTGAGCACTCAACACACCCTAAAAAGGTCTATATCAATTTTTCACTTTTTTGGGTACCACTTGATCTTTTTCACTATCTGATTGCGCTTCAATATGAAATGACTGGCTATGTTTATCATTATGTTTTCATGTTGAGTCGTTTAAATTCTTCTTGAGCATGTGAAAATCACCTTAACTTTAAAAATGAACTAAGATTTACTTAAGGAATCGATATTCTAAAGTTTTCCCCAACATGCTTAGGAAACTCGGCATCAGAAAAAATTTAAAGATGACGAAAATCACTTGAGAATACCAAAATAGTCGAGCGTCGAATTTCACTGGCATCAGAAGAAAGAGGTTATTCGTCTCCACGAATACACTTTACTAAAGATATCACCAATGTCTGATCCGTTCGGCATCGAAAGGATATTAAAAGAATAAGCGTTGTGCAAGGTAAAGGTAACATGACTGATTGCCAACATATGTAATATTTTTAGCGTCGGGAGTTTACGAAGATAATAACCTGTGAAGAAAATTATACGTTAATTTTACTTTTGAACGTCGATCCCCGATGCCATATCGTCATCGGTAGTCTAAATATCTATCTCTTTTAGCGTGTTCGACGTGAATGAAGCCAAAGTGAAATCCTTACTCACAAGCCGAGTTCTAGATTTTATTTTAACAACCCCGAGTCAGTACCGCCGCGTCGGCATCAATCGGCATCAAAAGTTTCTAAAGGAAAATATCAATGAACTTACCAAGCAACTCAGAACAATGAACATTATAAAATCACATGATTTAAGAGAAGATTAGATAAAAAGAAAACATGGTAGATTTACATACAAATAGGGAACACGATACTTTCAACTACAAAACATTTTCAAAATCTCATATATTAAAGCTTCCGCCAAGCCCAAGTTACATACAAATAAACACCACCGACGCCTCAACTACTGACCCAGTTACATTGAGAAAGTGAAGTAACTCACAACAAACAAAGAAAAACTATCTAACATCATTTCAGAGAGTGAAAACAAGATTCCTCCCATCATGTATATTTTGTGCACAGACCATCTCCAAGAATACTCCTCGCGCCTTGCAGTGTTCTCATTTTTCTTTCCCCATCATCCTCTTCACTTTGCGTAGTTGGAAAATCGTATCTTGTGCTTCCTGAAGCTATCTCTTGAGCCAATTTGTGCTTCCTTTGCGACCATGTGGTACCAATACCTCCTGGTTCTTCACCACCAACTGACTCCGCAATTCTCTATTTTCTTGATAAAGTTCAGCTATGGCGAGTTGGGCCCACTCTAGCTGTTGGATGGGACTCCCAACAGAATAAATCGACATATGTTCCCTTTCCTTTTGTCTCCCTCTTCCTCGACTGGTAGTCCCAATAGGCTCTGGCTAGGTAGTGTGCATTGTAAACTCCTCAATGGTCGAGTGTGCACTCAGCTCATTTGGGGGGTGGATTTCTCCTCCTATTTCATTATTTTTTCTAGGCCTTCCCCTCTTCCACGGTGTCTTCTTATGATAGGACACAGCCTCCAACATATGTCCTTTAGACGTATTTTTCTCTACTCCCACCTCCTCTTGAGACACTGACACCATTTCCTAGCAAAATTAGGTACCTCCTATTGAAGCTTCAGGGACACTCGATACCAATAAGAAAGAGTCCCAGGCATGTTGGGGATCGGACCTGGTGCTCCGAAAACCTTGCAAACCCCATCCATTGTTTAAAGGGGATCCCATAGTGAGATGATGTATTATCTTAGACGTCCACGGATGAATAAAAGACCACAACACAGAGTTTTTTTGGAATTGAACTCACAAGACCAGCACTACCGATGAATGAACTTGACTGATGCATAAAATGCCCACAGAGCCTCTAGAATTTATAGCAGAACAAGGAAGAAAAAAAGAACGTGCCAAAGAACACTCATGCCTTGTGACAGGATGTATTGGAGATTTAACGCGTCACAACTACTCGAGGGATGAAATCCAAAACGCATGAAACACCATCGATTGAAGTTGTAGGGAATATACGGTATGATCAGTCCAATCTCTTTAATATTCACAACTTCCATTATTAGCGAATGATAGTTAACACACTTGTTGATACTTCTTCCAAAGGAACAACTTGCCTCGACCTCGGGCATTTAATGACTTCCTTATTATGGTATCCAAACTTTCGAGAACGTACGCACACTTTCAACACACATTCGACTCTGGCATCCTTTCCCAACCCCGAGGGTCAATGAGCCACTATGATGGATTCAACACTCGTATCTATCATACTTGACTTGCCACGCTATTGTGCACAGATGTAACTCATTCAAACTGAAGAGGAGCGGCGACATGGACAAATATATTACAGGTCATTCAAAAGGACAACTGGGATCATGTAAGTATTAAATGATCGAGACTAACGAGTTCTACAGGTAAGCAAAGATTTATGATGTTTCTGTCTGTATCTTACTACGCATTTCCTGATAACTAATTTCTAAACTGCATCAGCCTCGATTGCAGGAAAGATCCTTCCAACTACCGAACAAAGTTTTCTTCATGACATAACCGAGGAACTCGAAAGAAATGTCAAAGAAAAATCAACAAAGTTATGAAAGATATCGGACTCCCTGAGCTCGACACCCCCGACAACTTCATCGACCTAAGAGATGTAGTAGAGTTGCATGCCAGACAAGATTCTCTATGGATCGAAGAGCTCACAAAGATGATCGACGCAAGGCCGAGGCAAGTGTGATGATTCATAGAGAATCTAATCAAACCTCGAACCATGCTACAGTAGTTGAATTCTAGTCTAGTGAAGTACCAGATGCATGCGATGGAAATTAGAGGAATATATGCAACTCTGATGGAACAACACAAATTTCCATGGTCCTAAACTTGTGAATATCTATTTGTTAGTTGGTCTGAGTACGAGAAAAATCATCCTTTTCAAGAGATATCTCGGGCTGACTGTTAAAGAAACTATTATTATAGGATTCCACACGGTGAATTTATTTTTTCCTAAACTGCACTTAGCCATTAATTTCAGTCCAAATTTATATTATAAATAAAGACATCAACCAATTAGCAAAGGGTCGATGGTTGTTGCAAGAACTCTTTCTTTCTAGTTGTTAAGAATTATTTTGAGGATGCTATAAATTGAGAAGTCCTTCTGGACTAAAGAAAACGTTATTTTCATCAAATACATGTGTGAATGGACGCAGAGAAGAACTATTTCCTATCTCATTTCGTGAATAGATGTAACAAGTAAGAGCTGTCCAATTTATTGTCAAGTTATCTGGTGCAATGCTTTGTTGTTATTTTCTTTAATGATGAAGATGATGTATCGTTGTGTGATTATGTGATAAATGATTATGATAGATGGATTACTTTTCTTACCTTTATCTTATCACATATGTGTTTTCTTTCTGTTAATTAGTAATCTCAAACAATAATTGGATGCTCACATGCTTAACATAATAGTACTAGTCCTGTGGTATAGAATTGTCGTCTGCATGTTTGAGTAGCGGGTTATCACAAGTTCAACGTCTTCCCCAATAGTTACAACTTAATTCTGTTTTGTTTCCAAGTTGGTTTATACTGGCTTACACCTCATATCGGTCCCATCCAATAGAAAAATACAAAAGAGATAGTCTAAATAGAAGGAAGACCTTTCATAAGGAAACATTAAAGCCCATCGATTAATTGATCGGATCGAAAGATCTAGAGAACCATTCCATTCCAAACGCTGTAGAGTATAATTGGGCTTTAGTGGCAGGTTTGGTTCCTACTGTTGAACTAGGGATTTGAGACCCATCAACAATATATAAGTGCATTCTTGCCAAATTCACATTTAGACATTTTCACATACAACGTTTCCCTCTGCAAAGTATCCAATACTTGTTTTGCATGCCTTACATGTTCATCCCAAGTCCCGTTAAAAACAATAATGTCGTCTAAATATAAAATCACAAGTTCATCTAGGAAAGGCCTGAACACATCATTCATCACACGCATGAAATTTGTCGGAGCATTACAAATCCCAAATGACATAACTAATCACTCAAACAATCCATGTTTGGTTTTAAAGGCAAACTTCCATGCATCATGTTCCGCAACCCTAATTTGATGATATCCAATGTGCAAATCCAACTTAGTGAAATAAACAATATTCTTCAATTGATCAAGTAAATCATCTATACGAGGAAGAGGGTATCGATTTTTCACCATGATTTTATTCAAGGCAAGATAATCGACACACATTCACCTTGTGCTATCCTTCTTTGGTACCTTCACGATCGAAGAACCACAAGGAGATGAACTGGGCATGATGAACCCTTGATCCAATAATCCTTGTACCTTATTCTTGATCTCTGTCATCTCCACAACTGACATCCTGTACATGCCCACATTAGGAAGAGGAGAATCCTGCTGAAGATGTATCTCATGTTGGATTTCCTTCTTAGGAGGTAATCCATTTGGTTCCTGAAAAATATCATCATACTTAGAAACAATATCAATTGATTCCCTTTTATGAGATGGATCACATTGTTGGCATGTTTTGCAGGAAATAGTGTTATTGTCATTGATGGAAAGAACAACTATGGAAAAAAGGAAAGCAAAGAAGAACAACAACATCAATGGAAAACAAGAACAGTGAAGAAAATACCCACAAGAGAAGGTTCGAAGGAAAAAACCTTTGATTACTTAGAAAACCTTCTAAGTCGAAAGAAATTGTAATCTTAGGAGGAGGAGAGACATTGGTCGTTGGATCACTATCCAAAGAGGATAAGTGCGTAGAAGAGGAGAACAAATCTTAGTCGTTGGATCTGAGCGTGAAGGATCAATAGTCAGTTGATCTAGAGATAAATGCATGAAGGTTAATCCTTTGATGAGCGTAGGAGAGTGGACATGTCTAAGTCCCGAAGTCTAGAAGTAATAAGGGATGGTCCATCGTCAAGATTGACAGGTGGCACACAATCCTCAAATCTGGAGAAAAACACTTCGAGGATTTTTCAGTTTGAGTCATGAAAAACCTGAAGTTCGAAGAGTCAGAGTGCTGGAGTAAACGATAGTCATCAGATCAGTTTGAAGTGGAAGCACAGTATAATACAAAAGAGATGCATCAAAAAAATATCAAGTCGTTGACCTAAGATCTTGGTCAATGACCAGGATTCACTTCGGATTTAAAAGTTACGAGGAGGTTATTGTTCGGGGATTCTCACTTCGAAAGAATTGATGAATTGAAAAGTTGAAATACCTAAAGTCCCAAAGTCCTAAGTCCCGAAGTGAATGAGGATTCACGTCAGCAAGAACATGTGGCGCAATCAGACGATGACAAGTGTCAAGTTGATTTGACATTTCAGGTACGTGCAAATCACAAATATGAGTGACACATGGAAGCTACTAGAGTCATGACACATCATCAAGTGATGTCACTCCAAGAGTTTTAATTCAGGATATTTACCACCAACAATTTCCCAAAGTTCTAAAGTATCGAAGTGGTTTGGGGCCTTCCATCATCGAGGAGGACAGGTGGCACAAGATCCAAAAATTCAAAAGTTTTTTGAATGCGGAGAATGTCAAAATCATTGAAGACAAATCTCGACCATCGATCATCAAGGGGAGTACATGTTAGCTAATATGAGATTTTGGAGAAATTTCACTAAAGGATTTCCAATTTAGACTTGAGTATTCTGAACCCCGAATACTAGGAAGGATCGTGACCATTGATCCGAAAGGGACATGCATTAGTGGATTATCAACTCTAGGGAAAAGAAAAGGAAGGTTGAATGGTTAGAAAGTTGATATTTCCGAACCTTGACTACCCGAAGGGATTGTGACCGTCGATCCAAAAGGGACATGCATCATTGGATCATGGAATCCAGGTGAAATTCTCCAGGAGCAAGAGGAGTTTGAGAATCGAAATTGCCAAAGCCCGAAAGGCGAAATCGATATCGTCTGTTGGTTTGGAAGGCCACATGTCACCTGATCGTTGAGACTAAGGATCGTGCATGGACAAAGGAAAGAAGGCATAGTATTCAATTGAAGAAGACAAATGTCAACATATCTTCCAATCTGGAAGATATCTAATCAACAACAACAGGGTTTGAGATCTGAAACTCCCGAAGCCCGGGTCACGAAGTAAATCTCACTCGTTGATGTAGTAAGGTGATAGCTAGTCCACGAAATTGAGAGGACAAATCTGAACCGTCTGTTTAGGAGCACCGTCAAGATCATGAGATCAATAGTCATGCTCCATTGTGAGGCCAAAACATGCTTGGGTCTTAATTTTTCGTGAGAAGGCCACAATTGAAACCACGGTTTTGGAGAAAGGACGTGTGGAGGCTCATAGTGAATTGTGGGGAAAAAAGAGGGTTTCTCACAAACTGCCTATGGATGTTCCCACAATCATCTGTTCACATGAAGTTCATAGCCCGAGGTGATATCATGAAACGGAGCTAGTGCTCACTAGACAGAAATCGGGAAGCGCCTTTTTGGATAGGCGTTTGGTCACCGTCGATGATCACATGAGGGAAGGGGATTAGAATCCAAAGAAGCCATAATTGACTGGATGTAAGTTCCATAATAGAGTCATTGTATCAGCCAGATAACTCAAGCAGTTGTAGGGTGATCACCAGAGGAGATGAAGAGCCTCAAGGTAACTTCCAGTGGAATGAAGACTGATCATTTAGACAATTGACAGATGGAAATGCATCGAAGATTGTAACTATCAAAACAGAGTGATTGTATCGGACACAGAATTCGAGGATTTGCAGGGTGATCGACAGAGGAGCTGAAGAGCCTCAATGTAACTGATAGCGGAATGAAGACTGATCATTTAGACAATTGACAAATGGAAATGCGTCGAATACTATAATTGCCAAAGAAGCCGAAGAATCTCAGGATAACGACCACTGATGATGAAAAGTCTTAGGATGATTGACAGAGAGGAGGAAGACTTGAGTGTATTCCATGGAAGAGGACTTGGCGTGATAAATATGCACAGAACAAAGAATATATGGTTGTTGTTGTTGAGTGTGATTCATGCAAGTAGAAGAATGTTTTGTGCAGGAGTTAAAACACAAAGAAGAGGCGTAGCGCATAGAATGGAAATAAGACACAGAGCATAAAGCCCAGAAGAATAAAGGAACATAAATGCATATCTAAGAAAGGAAGAGAAATCTAAGGTGCACATATAGAGACAGAGCATAAAATCATAAATATCAAGAAGAGGCGAGCAGAGAGACATTGATGCAGGAAGAGTAGAGCAGTGTAGCAGAACAATCATGAGACTGTTAAGCCATAGATAAATGTTGTATGACTGTGATAAATTCAAGAAAATAAAATATTTATATTTCAGGGTGGTAGGGAGGTGTTAGGGAGGACTGGTGTCCTCAGAGTTTCAAGTGGGTGCTTGAACATAAAGAGTTGTAGCTTCCATCTTGTTGTAGCCAGAAAAACCAAGGTGACAGGGTGGTGCAAGGGATAACTATTGTTCTCTGTTATACAGGTCAGTGTCTGTGTGACTGGAAGTTGGTGCTTCCATCCAGTTGGTTCTGGAACACTCAGGGAGTTGGTGCTTCCTTCTAGTGGGTGCTATAAAAACCAAGTGCTCTCAGAAAGTTGTTGCTTGTAAAATAGAGGTTGTAGTCTCAAGAATATTTGGAGCTCATAAGAATGATAATGTACAGAAAATAAAAATTACTTATCTTATCAAGAAGAAGAGGTTTTTCCCTTTATGGTTTTCCTCAGGAAATATTTGTCTCTTTATATTTCATGTGTGTGATTGATGTTGAAAATTATATTTCTCACTTCCATTCTTTATTGTGATTGTCATTGAGTGTTATGTAAAGAGTTTAAAATGGGCATAATTTTTTAAGCACAGTAACAACAGATTCACCCCCCCTCTCAGTTGTCCAACAATTGGTATCATATCTGGTTCCTTTTATCTAAGGGTAGATCCTAGATATTAAACATGAATAGCCATGAAGGAAATTCAACCAATAAGGCCTCCCTATTCAATGGAACAAACTTTGCGTTCTGGAAAGTTAGGATGAGAACCTACATAATGGCCCTAGGTGCAGATGTCTGGGATGTGGTAGAAACTGGTTATGTAAAACCATTTGTACTAGCTTCTAAGGATGACAAGCTATAATTTAGCTTCAACGCTAAGGCTATGAATGCTATTATGAGTGGGCTTGCAGAAACAGAATTTGTAAAAGTTATGCACTTAGAATCTGCCAAAGAAATGTGGGACAAACACATCCGAAGTTATGAAGGTAATGAGAAGGTAAAGGACGCGAAGCTTCAAACCTACATATTACAGTTTGAACAGTTAAAGATGAAAGAGGATGAAACTATTGGGAAGTACTTTCTGAGAGTTGAAGAGAAGGTAAATGAAATGATAGGACTTGGTGAAAAAATTGAGGACGTCTCTTTAGTTCAAAATTTTTTGATATCTCTTCTAGATAGGTTCAACCCAAAGGTCTTTGTTATAGAATTACTTAATTATCTAAAATCTATGTCTATTGAACAACTCCTAGGAACTTTGACTATCTATGAAATGAGGACAGGTAAATATAAACTCACCTCTATAGAAGCATCATTTATAGTAGATAAGAATGAGGATTTTGAGCCTGATGAAATTGAAGCAAAATTTTTGAGAAGACTAAAGAAATGATCAGGCAAGTACCAAGACAAATTTTCCTTCAAATGTTTTAGCTGTGGAAAGATAGGTCACTTTTCATCTAAGTTTCCACACAAGAAACATTATCAAATTTTTGAAGGTGAAAAGAAGTACAAACCCAAGAGATTTGGTGAAAAGAAAAGTCTATGTGTAAACAGTGATGACTCTTCAGAAGATACAGATAGTGACTCTTCCAGTGAAGGTAATATTAATGAATTTATGCTTATGGCCAAAGAGGATTATGATAATCAAGGGACAGGAAGTGATGTTGATGATGAAAAATTTTTGGTTGACTTGGAAGGAGAACTGATCAGTTCTCTAGAAGAAATTGCTAGACTCAGATCTAAGAAGAAAAATAAAAAACAATTGTTGATACAGTTCGAGAAACACAATAAAGGACCTAATGAAGACTTTGCCCTACTAAAAGTGGAATTAGAAGAGGCAAAGAAAATAGAGGACATTCTGAAACAACAACTATCAAAAAAGAAGGCAAGATGTGAAGCCTTGGAAGAAGAGGTAGTAAAAACCAGAAAAGACATGGAGAAGTTTAAAACATTGTATCTCCAAAATATTCCAAGAAATAAATCCACAGAAAAACTTAACGACATTATGAGCAAACAAATATATCCTTTGTTGAATATTGGTTTAGGTTATGTAAATGTCTCAAGCAACAAACAACCACAAAGAAAGAGCCGGTAAAGATGATCAAGTTCCAAGTCAACAAACAATCAAACCATGAGAGTACTATGCCACCAAAATCTAATAAATACAAGATGATCCTTGATAAAAAAACAAAGAGATCAGAAGATGGAGCAACAGATTCCAAGAAGAAGACCACTCTTCAGGTACCAAAATTTCTTCCATGGCTATTGTTTTTACTTTTCTAATTTTGGTCATAAGATTCTAAATTGCCAAATTAAGTTTAGAGACATGCAACTGAGGAGGTCAAGAAATAAACAATGTTTACAACATAGAACTAAGAAGCCAATGAATATACAACGTAGCACCAATCAATTTGACCTACTGAAAAATGAGGTCGAATGTTATAACTGTCATAATTTCAGCCACAAAGCTGCAAATTTCCATATGAAGAAGTACAAGGGAGATCCAAGGATAAATCCTTTAGCTAGAAATGCCAGCACATGGAAAAAGAAAGATAGTGAAAAATGTTGTCTAGTACTTTCAGCGCAAAAACAAAAATACCCCTGGTATATAGACAATGGATTTTCCAAGCACATGACTGGAGACAAGGATAAGTTTTTGTCTATAAGTAAAAGAAAAATAGGAAATGTAACCTTTGGAAATGATGAACCAGGTAAAATCAAGGGTAAAGGGATGGTGAGTTTGAGTAATGGTAAAGGAAATGCCCAGGATGTTCTGCTTGTAAATGGGCTAAAATAAAATTTTCTCAGTGTAATTCAAATGTGTGACAGAGGATGTGAAGTGGTGTTCACTTCCAAGGATTGTAAGATAAAGTCTGTAAACTCAAGACAAGTGGTGGCTAAAGGCATAAGGATAGAAAAATAATGTATATGTGTTGAAAGGAGATAAAGGAGAATTTCATTGAAGAAAAAATGATGAAAGATGGTTATGGCATAGGAGACTTGGACATCTAAAATTTGACCACTTAATCAAGCTCAAAAATCTTGAGGCAGTAAAAGATCTTCCAAGAATATCAAAGCCAGAAGACTTTGTGTGTAAACCCTGCCAAGTAGGAAAGCTAACTAGGACACAATTTAAATCAAAGAGCTCTACTTCAACAAAGAAACCACTCCAATTAGTTCATATGGATTTATGTGGACCATCAAGACATGAATGCACATGGAAGGAAAACTACTTTATGTTGATAATTGATGATTACTCTAGACTTACTTGGGTTTGTTTTCTCAAAGAAAAAGTTGAATAATTTGAGAAATTTAAAATATTTAACGATTTAACTGAGAATCAGATAGGAGAGAGTTTAAAGGCAGTAATATCAAACAGAGGAGGAGAATTTATGTCAAGTGATTTCAAGGAATTATGTGATAGACATGGGATCAAGAGAGAATGCACAATCCCACGAACTCCACAACAAAATGGAGTAGTTGAGAGGCAAAATAGAAGAGTGCAGCAAATGGCGAGGTCAATGATGAATGAGAAGAAGTTTGGTCAAACATACTGGGTAGAATAAATACACACAACATTCCATATTCTTAACAAAGCCATCCTCAAACCACATAATGACAATACACCTTATGAGCTGTGGTATGGAATACCATCTTCAATCAAACACTTCAAAGTCTTTGGGAGTAAGTTCTACATAAAGAATAATAATGAAAACCTTGGCAAGTATGATGACAGGGATGATGAAGGCATGTTCTTAGGATATGCTACCAATAGTAAAGGATATAGATGCTTTAATAAAAGATTGCATAAATTAGTTGATTGCATTGATTTAAAGGTTGATGAAGGAGTCCCAGTAAGAGAGGTGAGCAATATTGAGTCTAATACAGAGAACAAAACTGAAATTGAAGATGAACAAGTCCAAGAATCATATTGAGAAGAGACACCCAGACAAGAAGAGTCAGGAAAATAATAAACATCAAATCCTTCCTCCAAAATTACTCAAAAGAATCATCCTGAAAGTCAGATAATTGGTGAGAAGGAAAAAGGTGTACAAACTAGGAGAAGGATAATCAAAGACATCGAGCAATCACATATGGACTTCATATCCATGTTGGAACCCAAAAACTTTAATGAATCTAGTAAAGACAGAAATTGGTTAAAATCAATGAATGAGGAATTAGACCATATTGAAAATAATGATACTTGGGAACTCGTTTCTAGGCCAACAAATAAAAATGTAATAGGATCAAAATGGGTCTACAAAAATAAGATGAATGAGCAAGGAAATATTGTAAGAAATAAGGCTAGATTGGTCTACAAAGGATAGGCTCAAATAGAAGGACTGGATTTTGTTGAAACATTTGTGCCTGTTTAAAGGTTGATGAAGGAGTCACAATAAGAGAGGTGAGCAATATTGAGTCTACTACAGAGAAAAAAACTACAACTAAAGATGAATAGGTCAAAGAATCATATGGAGAAGAGACACCCAGACAAGAAGAGTCAAGACAACAATCAACATCAAATCCTTCCTCCAGAATTACTCAAAAGAATCATCCTGAAAGTCAAATAATTGGTGAGAAGGAAAAAGGTGTACAAACTAGGAGAAGGATAATAAAAGACATCGAGAAATCACATATGGCCTTCATATCCATGGTGGAACCCAAGAACTTTAATGAAGCTAGTAAAGACGTAAATTGGTTAAAATCAGTGAATGACGAATCAGACCAGATTGAAAAGAATGACACTTGGGAACTCGTTTCTAGGCCAGGAAATAAAAATGTAATAGGATCAAAATGGGTCTACAAAAATAAGATGAATGAGAAAGGAAATATTGTAAGAAATAAGGCTAGATTGGTCTACAAAGGATATGCTCAAATAGAAGGACTGGATTTTGATGAAACATTTGTAGCAAGATTAAAAGTAATTAGAATGCTTCTTGCCTATGCTTGTCATAAACCATTTAAAGTCTATCAAATGGATGTCAAATCATCTTTTCTAAATGGAAATCAAAAGAATAAGTCTATATGGAACAAACAGATGGTTTCCAACTGTCAGATAACCCTGACTTTGTCTGCAAGATGAAGAAAGCCTTATATGGGTTGAAACAATCTCCTTGTGCCTAGTATTACAAACTACATAAGTATCTTCAAGACAAAGGGTTCAAGAGAGGAATAGTTGAAAACAATCTATATATCAAAACATAGGGTAATGCTTTTCTCATTGTGTTGGTCTATGTAAATGACATCATATTCAGAAGAAATAATGCTTCATTGGTACAATGGTTTTCTTTTTCCATGTAGTCTAAATTTGAAATGTCTATGATAGGGGAACTGCCATTTTTTCTTGGTCTGCAAATTACTCAGAGTTCTAAAGGATTATTTATTTCTTAGGAGAAATATCTAAGAGAAATGTTGAAAAGGTTTCAAATGGAAGATTCCACACCTATGAGCACACCTATGGTCACTGGATGCAATTTAAGCAAGGATTATGACTCACCTGATGTTGATCAGAGTTCATATAGGTCTATGATAGACAGCCTATTGTACATCACAACATCTCGTACATACATAATGTATGTTGATCGAATGGTAGGAAGGTATCAGGCTTCACCTAAAAAGAGTCATTTGTTGGCTGTCAAAAGAATATTCAGATACTTGAAAGGAACAATGGACTATGGCCTATGGTATCCTAGGAATCAGAATTTTCAACTCTCAGTCTATTCAGATGTTGATTGGGCTAACTGCATGGATGAAAGGAAAATCACAAGTGGAGGTGCATTTTTCTTAGGATATTCTCTTGTATCATGGTTGAGCAAGAAGCAAGGTTCCATTTACTTATTGACTACAAAAGCTGAGTAAATTGCAATTGCCACTTGTTGTACCCAAGTATTATGGATGATTTAGACACTTGCAGACTTGGAGGTAAAATACACAACACCGATCCCAATTCATTGTGATAATACCAGTGCATTCAGTGTGTCAAAGAACCTTGTATTTCACTCCAAGACCAAGCATATACCCATCAAGTATCAATTCTTGAGGGAGCATGTGACCAACACTGTTGTTTCTTTGCATTATATTCCATCCAAAGATCAAATTGCTGATATCTTCACTAAACTGCTTGCAAACACTCAATTTGAGTATCTACATTGGGTGTGACCCCATTATCAACCTAAGAGATTCCATCTTGTCAGGGGGAGTATTTATTGGTTGAATATTTAATACCTCCGAAAGGCACAACAACAACTCAGGGGGATCATGTTTTCTTTCACATTGATGTCAAAGGGGGAGAAAAGGAGTGGTCTGGATGCTATAGTTGGAGGTCCAAACAGACTAACGTAGCCTTTGAGGGTTTTCATCAATTCCAAAGGGGTAATTGTTGGCATGTTTTGCAAGAAAGAGTGTGTTTGTCATTGATGGAAAGAACAATGATGGAAAATAGGAAAACAAAGAAGAACAACAACAACAATGGAAAACAAGAACAACGAAGACCAGATCCGCAAGAGAAGGTTCGGAGGAAAAAAACCTTTGATTACCTAGAAAAAATTCTAATTCAGAAGAAATAGTAAGATCGAGAGGAGGAGCGACAGTGGTCGTCGAATCAGTGTCCAGACATGAGAAGCATTCAAAAGAGGAGAACATATCTCAGTCGTTGGATCTAAGCGTGAAGGATCAATAGTCGTTGGATCTAGAAATAAATGCACGAAGATTTATCCTTTGATGAGCATAGGAGAGAGGACTTGTCTAATTCCCGAAGTCCTGAAGTAAGAAGGGACCATCCATAATCAAGACTGACAGGTGGCACACAATCCTCAACTCCAGAGAAAAACACTTTGAGGTTTTTTCAGTTTGAGTCTTGAAAAACCTGAAGTCCAAAGAGCCAAAGAGCCAGAGTAAACGACAGTCGTTAGATCAATTTAAAGTGGAAGGACAAGATAAGCTAGAAGAGTTGCATCACAGAAAGATCGAGTTGTTGATCTAAGATCCTGGTCAATGAATAAGATTCACTTCGGATCTAAAAGTTGCGAGGAGGTTATTATTCGGGGATTCTCACTTCAGAAGAATTGGTGACTTGAAAAGTCGAAATACCCGAAATCCCAAAGTTCAAAGTCTCGAAGTGAATGAGGATCCACGTTAGCAAGACTATGTTAGGAAGAACACATGGCTAAATCAGACAAAGACTAGTGTCAAGTTGATTCGAAATTTAAGGTACGTGCAAATCACAAATATGAGTGACATGTGGCAGCTACTTGGGTCATGACACATCATCAAGTGACGTCACTATAGGAGTTTTACTTCGAGATCTTCACCACCAGCACTTTCCCAAATTTCTGAAGTCCTGAAGTGGTTTGGGGTTGTCCATCATCGAGGAGGAAAAGTGGCACAAGATCCACAATTTAAGAAGTTTTTTGGACGAGGAGAACACAAAAATCACCAAAGAAAAATCTCAACCATTGATCATCAAGGGGAGTACATGTCAGTTGATATGAGATTTCAGAGAAATCTCACTAAAGGATTTTCAGTTGAGACTTGAGTATTATTAACCCAGAATACCTGAAATGGTAGTGACCGTTGATCTGAAAGGGACACGCGTTAGTGGATTATCAGCTCTGAGGAAAAGCAACGGAAGGTTGAACGGTTGGAAAATTGAGATTTTTGAACCCTGACTACTTGAAGGGATTGTGACCATCGATCCAAAAGGGACACACATCATTGGATTTTTGACTCTAGGTGAAATGATCTGGGAGCAAGCGAAGTTTGAGAATCGAAACTACTAAAGCCCAAAAGGCGAAATCGATCTCGTCTGTTGGTTTGGAGGGCCACATGTAACTTGATCGGTGAGACTAAGGATCACATGTGGAAAAAGGAAAGAAGGAAGAGCCATCGATTGAAGAGGACATATGTTAGTAAATCTTCCATTCCATAAGATATCCAGTCAGTAGCAACAGGGTTTGAGTTCTGAAACTCCTGGAGCCCAGATCACGAAGTAAATATCAGTCGTTGATGTAGGAAGGTGAGATATGGTCCATAGAATTGAGAGGAAAGATATGAAACATCCATTCAGGAGCACCATCAATATCATTAGATCGATGGTCATGCTCCATTGTGGGGCCAAAATGTGCTAGGGTCTTAATTTTTCATGAGCGGGCCGCAATTGAAACCACGATTTTGAAGAAAGGACACGTGGAGGCTCGTAGTGAATTACAAGGTGAAAAGAGGGTTTCTTACAAACCTCCTATGGATGTGCCCATAATCGCATGGTCACATGAAGATCATAGGCCAAGGTCATATCGTGAAACAGAGCCAACACTCACTACACAAAAATCGGGAAGGGCCTTTTTGGATAGGCGTTTGGTCACCATCGATGATCACGTGAGGGAAGGGGATTAGAATCCAAAGAAGCCATAATTGACTAGATGTAACTGCAAGAACAGAGTGATTTTATCGGCCAGAGAACTCGAGGAGATGCAGGGTGATCGTCAGAGGATCTAAAGAGCCTCAAGGTAACTGCTAGTGGAATGAATATTGATCATTTAGACAATTGATAGATGGAAATGCGTCGAAAAATGTAACTACCAAAGAATCCAAAGAATCTCAGGATAACAACCACTAATGAAGAATAGACTTAAGATGATTGCCAGAAAGGATGAAGAGTTGAATGTATTCCTTGGCAGAGGAATTGACATGATAAATATGCACAGAACAAAGAAGAGATGGTTGTTGTTGTTGAGTGTGATTCATGCAGGTAGAAGCATGTTGTGTGTAGGAGATGAAACACGCAGAAGAGGCATAACGCATAGAATGGAAATACGACACCGAACATAAAGAACAGAAGAAGAAAGGAACATAAATGCATATTTGAGAGAGGAAGAAAAAGTTGAGGTGCACATACAGAGACAGAGCAAAAGATCAGAAATCTCAAGAAGAGGTGAGTAGAGAGAAACTAATGCAGGCAGACCAGAGAAGTGTAGGATTACAGTGATGAGACTGGTAAGCCATAGATAAATGTTGTATCACTGTGATAAATTCAAGAAAAGAAAATATTTATATTTTAGGGTGGTAGGGAGGTGCTAGGGAGGACTAGTGTCCTCATAGTTTCAAGTGGGTTCTTGAACACAGGGAGTTGTAGCTTCAATCTGGTTGCAGCCAGAAAAACCAGGGTGGTAGGGTGGTGCAAGGGAGAACTATTGTTCTTTGTTATACAGGTTGGTGCCTATGTGACTGGAATTTGGTGCTTCCATCTAGTTGGTGCTAGAACACTTAGGGAGTTGGTGCTTCCTTCTAGTGGGTGCTAGAGAAACCAAAGAGTTGGTGCTCTCAACAAGTTGTTGCTTGCAAAATAGAGGTTGTAGCCTCAAGAAGAGTTGGATCTCATAAGAATGATAATGTACAAAAAATAAATATTACTTATCATATCAAGAAGAAGAGGTTTTTCCCTTTATGGGTTTCCTCATGAAATATATGTCTCTGTATATTTCATGTTTGTGATTGATGTTGAATATTCTATTACTTACTTCCCTACTTTATTGTGATTGTCATTGAGTGTTCTATAAAGAGTTTAAAACGGGCATAATTGTTTAAGCACATTAACAACTGATTCACCCCCCCCTCTCAGTTTTCCAACACACATCCATGGAAAGCGTCAGATGTCCCGACATCTTTCTCTTTGACGACCATGAGTACACATCTCTTGTTAGTGGTTATGAGTCTTTTCATTTGTCCTGCACTAACAAGTGTTTTATTTACCTTCATGCTATGAGATCTAACAATATATTCCACTCCCCCTTTAGTAAGGTGGTATTTTTTCTCATGACGAAAGAATAATTCTTTTCTATCATAAACATAAGGACTCCCCAACACTATGCCACTCATATCAAGTGGTGCAACATCCAAATCCACTTCATCAATCAACTTCTAAGCAATATCAAACCCGATCCTACAATTTTTGGCAACATTAAGTTTTTCTTGATCACATACCCAACCAAGAGGATAAGGCTTTGGATGTGGTTTCGTTACAAGACCCATCTTCTCGACAAGTGCTTCAGGTATTAAGTTTACTTGGGAACCCAGATCAAATAATGTATCTATTTTAGTATTTTTAGATATAACTCATATATTAAATAACTCATTCCTCTTTTGTTCATCAATATGAGATTCATCACTAGAACTTGAACTAGCATGAAGAGAATCTTTACCTTGTACTCTAGCCGTCATGATCTTTCCTTCATCTCCTAATTCAGAACCAAGATCTTGTTGCATTGTAGCAACAATCTTTGTCTTCCCCTTTCCATCGAACAATTTCATTTTTGTTTTTGTGGATGTAGTTTCCAAAAGTGTTCTTCATCATGACCGCTCTTCTTGCAATGAGTGCAAGATGGTTTTCCTCCTTCTCTTGTCATTGTAGCGGTCTTCTTGTCCTTCCTTTTGAACTTCTTGAGAATCTTTTGTGGGAAATTGGAAGGTTTCTTCATGGGATATTCTTGAACATGTTTCCCCCTGTTCTCAAGGTGAGTGGCTTGCACACAAACTTCGTCAAGAATAGTGGGGTTAAAGAAGAGAAAAGTATGAAGAATATAACTGTGAAGTGTGCCAATATACTTCATTAAAGTTTCATAATAATCCAAAGAAATATTCAATGCAAGAGATTTATTCCTAAATTCTTCTGTGAAACTCTATACAGTCTAACCTTTACTCTGCCTCAAAGTTTTCCATTCCATCATTTCTTTATGTAAATAAGCTAATGGATAGAATTGGTTCCTTATCTCTGATTTAAATTCCGACCATGAGGAAAGAATATGTTGGTTGTGGAGCCTGATTATCTTCTTGATTTAGAGGTCCTTGCTTTCAGCTGTGTTTATAACCCATGAAGACTTTACACCCCAGAAGTATGTACACTCTTCCATGCGAGGGAGTGCAGAGGGGGGGGTGTACCCCCTCTACAGGGTTCGGGGGAAAGCGGTCCCTAGAAGGAAAAATTTCCTTGTAAATGTATATTGTAATTTCATTGTAAATATGGACCGTTCATAATAAGGTCATAGATCTAACGGTAGAAATTATGTTAGGGTTTTTTTCCCTAGAAGGAAATCCTCTGTTATGAGGGAAATGTATTGTGTCTATGCATTATTGCGAGTATTGTATTCTGAGTGAGGATACTGTGAGAGAAAGAAGAGGAAGTTACAATGGGTTTTTTCTGTAGGTTGTATCCCTTCATTTGATAGATAATAATAAATGAAGGACTTGGAAATTTCTCTGGTGGATGTAGCCCACACTAGGTGAACCATGTAAATATGTGTCTCTATTATATTGTGTATCTTCTGTGTTTTGTTTCCGCATTTGTTTTATTTTATTGCTCCATGGTCCTGTTTTCTAACAACTAGTATCAGAGTGAAAGGTAACTCGCAGGAAAAGAGGGTTCCTGATTTGAGTGGGAGCAATGTCAGAAGATGGAAAGTTTAGGGTCGAGAAATTTAACAACAAAAAATACTAGTTATGGAAGATGCAGATGGAAGATTATTTATATCATAAGGATCTATTCCTACCATTGGGCAGAGTAGAAAAGAAGCCGACGGCCATGAAGGATGAAGAATGGGAGATTCTTGATATAAAGGCTCTAGGAACGATACAACTGATCTTGGCAACGTCAATGGATTTCAATATTTCGAAAGAAAAGACAATGAAGTATATGATGGACGTGTTGGCTAAACTGTATGAAAAACCCTCAGCATCTAATAAGGTATTTCTAATGAAGATATTATTTAATATGAATATGTCAGAAGATGGGTCTGTTGTAGATCATTTAAATGAATTTAATATGGTTACTAATCAACTAAGTTTTGTAAAAGTGAACTTTGATGATGAGGTTAGGGCTCTTCTAATCTTGTGCTCATTGCCAGAAAGCTGGAACAACTTGGTCATGGTTGTAAGTAACTATGTCTCTGGTTCAAATACTTTAAAATTTGATGATGTTGTTGGTGTTATCCTTAGTGAGGAAATGCGACGGAAAAGCACAGGTGAGACATCAGGTAATGTGTTGAACATGGAGAACAGGGGAAGACAAAAGGATAGAGGAAAGGGCTCAGGGAACCGCAGGAATTCTAGGAAGGGCATATCCAAATCCATACTTGGAAAGATAGAGTGCTAGAATTGTGGGAAGAAAGGACATCTAAAGAAAGACTGCAAAGCTCCAAAGAAACAAAGAGATGGACAACATGAGAGAAATTAGAAAGAAAATGTAACAGGTGATGTGTTACAAGATGCTTTGATTCTTTCTGTAGATAATATTTCTGAGTCTTGGGTAGTAGATTCAGGGGCTTCATTTCATGCCACACCCGATAGGAAACATTTTCTAGATTATGTTCAAGGTGATTTTGGATAGGTTCATTTGGGTGATGATGCACCATGAAAAATTGTTGGAATGAAAAAGGTAAAAATAAAACAACGCAATGGAAACCAATGGTTGTTGAAAGAGGTAAGAAATGTTCTAGATTTAAGGAAAAATATATTTTCAATAGGGTAGTTGGCAAGTGAATGTTGTGTATCCATATTTACAGATATGACAAGGAAGGTCATCAAAGGATCATTGGTGATAGCAAAAGGAGAGAAAGTAGGTACATTGTATTTATGTACTGGTAATATGAACTCTTCTATCTCTTTAACTTCTACATGAGTGGATACAACACTGTGGAATCATAGGCTGGGACACATGAGTGAGAAGGGTATGCAGATACTTGAAAAAATAAATTTCTTTCTAGATCTTAAACAAATTGATTTGGACTTTTGTGAGCATTGTGTTTATGAAGAATAAAAGAGAGTCAGATTTCTTAGAGTCAGAAAAAGAAAGAAGAATGAAAGGTTAGAGCATGTGCATACAGATGTATGGGGACCAACTCAGGTATCATTTGCTGGTGGCTCTTGTTATTATGTTACTTTTATTGATGATGCAACTAGAAAAACTTGGGTTTATTACATTCGACAAAAATCTGATGTTTTTGATACTTTTAAGAAATGGAAAGCTTTGGTTGAGAATGAGATAGGAAAAAGTTTGAAGTGTCTCAGATCAGATAATGGAGGTGAATATTGTAGCAAGGATTTTGATGATTAATGTTCATACCATGGGATTCGTAGAGAGAAGACAGTTCCAAGAACACCACAAGAACATGGTGTGTCAGAAAGGATGAACATGACAATCATAGAGCGTGCAAGGAGTATGAGATCGCATGTTGGTTTGCCCTTACAGTTCTGGGCAGTTGTTGTAGCTATTGTTGTTTACTTAATAAACAGAGGACCTTCAAGCTCTTTGGATGGTAGAATTCCATAGGAGGAATGGACAGGAAAAAAGGTAAACTATTATTTCTTGAAAACTTTCAGTTGTGAAGCATTTGTCCATATTGATAAAGAAAATAGAACAAAGCTTGAGTCTAAATCCAAGAAGTGTACCTTTATTGGATACGGTGTTAATGATTTTGGTTATCGATCATGGGATTATGAAAATAACAAAATCAATAGGAGTAGAGATTTCATATGCAATGAGAAGGTCATGTACAAAGATTAGTTGCAGGGAAAGAAATAGGAAGAAGAAAAACAAGAATACATAGTGCTTGATGAGATCATTGAAAAATAAATTCCAAAGGAACCTGAAAATCAAAATGTACAACAAAAGGGGTACCTCAAACACCTGCAAGTTTTGTTAGAAGATATACTAGGTTAATTATACTCCCTGAACGATACTCTCCTTCATTGTAATATTTATTGTTGACTGATTCTGGTGAACCGGAATGTTATGAAGAGGCAATGTAAGTAGACACCAAAAAGAAGTGGGAGCAAGGAATGAAAGAGGAAATGGATTCCTTGGCAAATAACTAGACTTGGGACTTGGTTCAGTTGCCTATGGGAAAAAGAGCATTCCAGAATAAATTGGTTTACAAGTTGAAGGAAGAAGATGGAGGAGAAAAGCGGTACAAGGCTAGACTTGTTGTAAAGGGGTTTGCACAAAAGAAAGATATACATTTTGATGAAATATTTTCTCTTATTGTTAAAATGACTTCAATTAGGACTATTTTAAGTCTTGTGGTAGTAGAAGATTTTCATCTTTAATATTTAGATGTAAAAACAACTTTTCTCCATGGGGATTTGGAGGAAGAGATTTATATGCAGAAACCACAGGGGTATGAGGTCAAAGGGAAGGAGAATTTGGTATGTAGGTTGAAGAAGAGATTGTATGGCCTAAAGAAAGCTCCAAGGCAGTGGTATTTGAAGTTTGACAGGTTTATGAAAGAACAAGGTTATAGTAGATGTCATTCTAATCACTGTGTTTATTTTAAAAGGCTAGAAAATGGAAGCTATATTATCTTGTTATTGTATGTAGATGACATGCTTGTTGCAGGGTCTAATATGCATGATATAAATGTTCTCAAGAAGAAATTGGCCAATTCATTTGTGATGAAGGATTTGGGTGCTACAAAGAAAATCCTTGGCATGAGAATAACAAGAGACAGAAAAAATCACAAATTGACATTGTCTCGGGGTGAGTACACATAGAAGGTGTTGGAGAGGTTTAGAATGAAAAATGAAAAACTAGTTAGTACACCTTTGGATAGCCATTTCAAATTAACTAAGGAAATGTGTCCCAAGACACAGGAGGAGATAGAATACATGTCCAGGGTACCTTATTCATCAGCAGTTGGCATCTTGATGTATGCAATGGTTTGCAAAAGACCAGATATTGCACATGCAGTGGGAGTTGTGAGAAGGTATATGGACAATCCAGGTAAAGAACATTGGGATGAAGTAAAGTGGATTCTCAGGTATTTGAGAGGTATTGCTACTCATGCATTATGTTTTGGAGGTTCAAACACTTTTCTACAAGGATATGTTGATTCAGATATGGCAGGTGATAAAGACAGGAGGAGGAGCACCACAGGGTATGTTTTTACTTTAGGTGGAACAATAGTAAGTTGGATTTTGAAACTACAAAAGGTTGTTTCACTTTCAAGAATAGAGGCAGAGTATGTTGCTGCTGTAGAGGCTACTAAATAGATGATTTGGTTACAAATTTTTATGGAGGAATTGGGAAAGAAGTAGGAGAATAACAGGTTGTACTGTGACAGTGAGAGTGAAATGAATCTCGCAAAGAACTCAGCCTTCCATTTGAAGACTAAGAATATACAAATGAGGTACCACTTCATACGATCCACCTTGGAAGATGGAAATTTGAATTTAGAAAAGATACACACTAGCCAGAATCCTGCAGAGATGTTAACAAAGGGAGTAACCAGAGAGAAACTGAGTTCCTACTCAATTTCAGTTGGTCTTCAAGAATGAAGATGAAGATGAGAAATTATCCAGGTCCAAGAAGGTTCAGAGTCTAGCATATACAATAGCGGTGGAGTTGTTGAGATCAGTCTCCAAGTGGGAAATTGTTGGTTGTGGAGCCTCATTATATTCTTGATTCATAGGTCCTTGCTTTCAGCTGTGTTTATAACCCATGAAGACTTTACACCCTATAAGTATGTACACTCTTCCACACAGGGGATTGCAGAGGGGTACCCCCTCTGCGGGGTTCAGGGGCGAAGCCCCAGAAGGAAAAATTGCCTTGTAAATGTATATTGTAATTTCATTGTAAATCTAGACCGTTCATTATAAGGTCGCAGATCTAATGGTAGAAATTATGTTAAGGTTTTTTTCCCTAGAAGGAAACCCTCTGTTATGAGGGAAATGTATTGCGGCTATGCATTATTGCGAGAATTGTATTCTGACAGAGGAGACTATGAGAGAAAGAAGAGGAAGTTACAATGGGTTTTGTTGTAGGTTGTATCCCTTCATTTGTTGGATAATGATAAAGGAAGGACCTGACAATTTCTCTGGTGGACGTAGCCCACACTGGGTGAACCACATAAATTTGCATCTCTATTGTATTGTGTATATTCTGTGTTTTGTTTCCACATTTGTTTTACTTTATTGCTCCACAGTCATGTTTTCTAACAGAATATTACCACACTTACTTTTGTCATGTAGCTTTCTCTCCCACCATACGAGAGCAGTGCCTTCCAACCAAAGAGAAGCTAGTTTCACTTTAACTTCCTCTTCTTCAATATGTTGAACATGAAAATATACTTCAACCTGTCAGATCCAATTATCTAGTTTTTCAGGATCAATATCACCATTAAACATAGGTAAATATACTTTACATCAAGCTTTAATAATGGTTTCTTAAAAGAGTATTTATGGCTACAATGATGAGAGAGATGAGAATGCTCAGAGGAACAAGAACTAGAACTTGAAGGCGAAGATGAAGGATCATGAGGATCCATCCCCTTGGTTTACCGAAGCATCATCATCGGGTGGTACTTCCTTTTTATTCTATCTCTTCTTCATCATCTTCTCATAATCACCATACACCTGTTCGACCATTTCTGACATGCGATAAAATACCATGTGAAAGTTTTTCTCTTGTTCATCACACTTGTCCTCTTCTGCCATCTTCTTCCTTCGGGATGAACGACCAACTTCAGGATTGAATGTCTTAAGAGTTCCTTCACCCTACTTATGCTTGGCCATAGTAAGAATTCATACTCAATAATTCAAGTCAAAGATGATTGTTCTGATACCAACATGATCCAGTATCTTTTCGTTCAGTGACTTATTAAAGAATTATATTAAATGAGCATAAACAAAAGTACACCATAAATAAGAAAAAGATCAAAAGGAAAGGGACATAATCATGCAATATGAACACAAAGAACTTGATAATGGATTTTTTCCCTGGTGGACTACATCTCCAGGTCCTTCTCTCAAATGGATAGGTGTTTTTATTAACTCCGTGAAATAATTGCGAAAAAATGCATAAGAATACCTCATTTTGTAGTTAAGCTACATAAGATTTACTTAGATCAGAAAATAAACATCACCATTGCATTCATGGTGTCGAATTACCTAAAAACGATCATCTTTGTGCCTCGACCTGAGTCTAGCACTTTCAGACCCAAGAGACACCTCTGCCTTAGTTTCCATGCCCTGCTCCTGAAATAAATGACTGGGAAAATCTTGAACTACATGCCCTATCTTCATATTTGTACCAAAATCCATACATGCGCGCCTTGGTTCTCCTCCGTGTCCAGACATTGGCTGAAAGCCCCATTTTATACAAAAACTCAGGCAGTTATGTAATGATGTGATGGTTTGACATGGTGGTTAGCGCGCTATTTTAAGGCACTTAGTTGGCGATGGTCCCAAGGTCGAATACCATGGGAGTTCCCTTTTTAACATATGGTTACAACCATGTCAAAGGTTTAGGCGGAGATTCTGGCACATAATTAGCGGTTGGCTAAATCGAAGGGTGGTTGGAATATGCCACTAAAATGGTGGTGGTTATTAAAATGATGGGGAAATATAGTGTGTTTTGGTGGATTTAACATATAACCAGGGGTTGGGTCAAGGGCCTAGCCCCTTTTATTTTCCTCCCACATAAACATTCAAGATTAAATAATAATTGCGCCATGTTATAAACAAGGCCTGTGTAGTGGAAGGTTGGCTAGCGTGGAGTCGTAAGGTCTTTGGGATAAGGAGGTTATGGGTTCAACTCCTATGGATTCATATAAATATTATCACATGCCAACCACTGGAGCAGTTCCACGTGGCAACCCACGACTGGGCCACATTGCACCATAACATTTGCTCAATAAAATGACACTTGTCACAACCTAATTCACCCACGTGTCTGCCATCAAACTTGTACAACCTTGCCACATCATCCCATGATAACTCAACACTCTGCCAAATCATATGTATGGACATGCAACATGTCACCCTTGCAGTGGTGACATGTGTCACCTTTACCTTTTGACCTTTTGACCAAGTTTGACCTAAACTTTGAATGCTCATATATTTTGCATACGAGCTTTGTTTGATGAGTCATTTGTGTCATTAGAAATCTTGCGACGCGCTCTTTGCGATCATGTTGTTTTAACAAAGTTTTGAGAAATTTGAATTTTTTCCCTTTCTCTCTCTATTGAAGCCATTATGATCATTCTGAGTTGCTTGTGCGAGTCCTGAGTTGTTCTTAGCATTCTCTGGATCATTTTTGGATTAGATCCCTTGAGTCCCGGATCCACATGTGGTCCCTAGATTCCTTGAACCTAGATATCCCTTCCGTTGCTGGGATTAACTCCATAGGTATGTGACACACATTGGTTGTGCGTTGTTGTATTTCTTCCTGCAACATTGCAAAAACTACATTATTGGCTTGTTGATTTTTTTGTCCTTGGCATGCTAGAGAGACTCATATCGTGTCGCATAGAATTTTCCTTTATTATCCAGGAAAGATGAAAACTTCAAGGCTCTTTCCATCCTATCAAATCTATAAGGATGATAAGACAACATTAATGGAACTTGGTTCCATTATCCTGCGCATCTCTTCAATCCACTAAAAATTGGTTTAGCAGGTACGATGACCAACTGAACATCACTTGTTTTGCGCACCGTGAGACTACCACAATAACTCATGCTGGCACTTCTTATTTTCTACACTTCCTTAGTAGCTTGAAATCCATAAGCATGTTGGCAAACCTTGTCATTTTTTCATTAATATCCTTGAGTACAATGCCCTTGTTTCCTCGACTGGTGCCAAACTGTGATTTGACCAGCTCGACGATTTCCTTCTCAGGTGCCTTGTTATCCAAGTATTCCTATGGTTGCGTGCCAAATGTAGGTAGTCTTGTGATATTGGAAATCAGTGCCACGTCCATATATACTGGCCTATCCATCCAAAGCATGCCTCTGTGTAGGTGGACGACTAGTTGTTTGATGCAGAGCACGACATTTTTACTGTGCCCAAAGTGTTGATATCCAATAGGTTCATTATGCCAGAGTTTTACAACCCCATTATCCACTGTGCGGGCTCGATTATATAGTATTCTAGATATAAAATAGTATGCAGAAGATAATTATTTTAGCTAGAAATAGTAGAACAATAATGATATAAGTAGAGAAATATGAGAATAATACCAGAATAACACCAGAAAGAGCACTTTGATTATTGAGAGCAATATTCACTTGCCTGCTCGAGGGGGAAACCTCCATCAGAGAAGAGCTCTATTACAATAATATCTAAGAAAAAACTTCTCATACCCTCTACTCATGTTTATACTAAATATGTCTATCCAAAAGAACAATCTAGAGGAAGATCCTTCTAGAAGCAGAAACTTCTATTAGGTATTCTTACATTTTACTTATTCTTACTTATTGCTAGGCCTTATTAATATTGGCCTTTATTACATGGAAATATATTATTCTACCTACATGAGGGGTTAGGGAGGTTAGGTCCCTAACATTTCACCCCCCTTAAAAATAGCCTTGTCCTCAAGGCTTGAGATGAGGAAATTGTCGCATAATTGTAGTTGGTTCCCAAGTGGCATCTGCTAGAGTTGTATATTTCCACTAGACTAACTCTTCCTTTATGGTGCACTGACAAAGACGATGCTCATGCTAGTCAAAAAATGCTTATGGATGAAACCATATCAAGCCTTATTCATCCAACTCGAGAAGGATGTTTTGAATTTGGAACTCAGTTCCAATCACCTTCTTTAAGAAGGAGACATGAAAAACAAGATGGAGCTTAGACTGACTGGGAAAAGCTAACTAATAGGCCACTTTTTCCACATTCTTAAGAAAAATATAAGAACCATAAAATTTGGGTGCCATTTTCTGACAATGGTCATCCTTGAAGGAAGTTTTTTTATAAGGTTGTAGTCAAAGAAACATATGGTCTCCTTTAGAAAATTGACATTCAGAACGAACTTGATATACCTGTTGGTTCATGCGATTATGGGACATGACCAAATTATCTTTGAGGGTATGAAGAATAGCCTCTCGAACTGTAAGCGATTGGTCAACCACTTGAACCTTCGAGACACCTAGCAGGTAGGAGAGAAATGAAGGTGGTTTTTTTCCATATAGTTCTTCAAAAGGAGTCATGCAGGTAGTTGTATGGTAAGAAGTGTTGTACCACCATTCAACTAGTGGTAACCATTGAACCCAATTATTTTTCCTTTCCGATGCAAAACACCTCAAATATGTTTCCAAACATTTGTTGACAACTTTAGTTTGACCATTAGTCTGGGGATGATAAGTTGTACTGACATGGAATTGGGTGCCCTATATCCTGAACAGTTCTTGCCAAAAATTTCTAGTGAAAGTGGCATCTTGATCAGAAACAATAGAACGAGGCATGCCATGAAGCTTCAATACCTGATCCATGAAAAGTTAAGCCACAATGGAGGCTGTAAATAGGTGTTGAAGAGAATAGAAATGAGCATACTTGGAAAGATGATCAACTACCACCATGATGATTAGTTTATTGTTCGATATAGGTAAGCTCACAATAAAATACATAGATATATCCTTCCAAATAGTAGGTGGAATCGAAAGTGGTTGTAGTGTGCCAAAATCTTTGAATGTTTGGCCCTTATTGCATTGAAAAACATCACATTCTGCCACAAACTTGTGAATGTCTTGTTTCATACCATCTCAGAAAAAAGAACGTTTGACCCGGTCATAGGTTTTAGTAAACCATGAGTGCCCAATTGTGGGTGTAGAATGAAGCTTAGAAAGTATCGTGGATTTAAGTTGTGACTGATTACTTAAATACAAATGACCTTTGTAGAGAATCTCATAATTGTACCAAGAGTACCCTAGAGAAACTGGAGAATTGGACTGCAATTGTTGGACCAGATACAAAATTTTGGGATAGTGTAGCCATTCTTGGAAAACAATTTGGAGCCAATCTAGTACAATGGAGGAGAGGGAAAAAAGGGACACTTAATTTTCATATTTTCTTGAAAGTGCATCAACAACCACATTGTATTTTCCTTTCTTAAAACTGATCTCATAATCATATCAAAAGAGATTAGTCACCCATTTTTGTTTCTTCGGGGAAGAAGGGTGTTGTTCCAGAAAATACTTGAGGCTTTGATGACCTGTCTTAATTTCGAAGAATTTCCCCAATAGATAAGGGAAACATAGATCTAGTACATGTAGAATAGCCAACATTTACTTTTCATAGATTGATTTTCCCAAATGTTACTTTGATAGTTGTTTGTTGGTAAAGGCCAAAGGCTAACCATCTTGCATAAGGAATTCTCCAATTCCTCTCCTGGAAGCATCACATTCCAGGAAAAAGGTCTTTGTGAAATTAGGAAGGGCCAGGACTGGAGTGGTGTACATGGTCACCTTCAAGGTTTTAAAGGCCTAATAAGATGTGGGATTCAAAGTGAAAGAATTATTTTTAAGGACAACAGTGAGAGGTGTTGCAATATTTCCATAATTCTTAACAAAATTGCAATAATAGCTTGTTAAACCCAGAAATCCATGCAAGATTTTAAGAGTATTTGGGAGAGTTCAATATGGCATAGATTCAATAATTTTAGGATCCACCTTGACACCTACCTTGCCAACAATATGACCAAAGTACTTGACTTATGAGGCTCCAAAAGCATATTTAGATTGTTTGAGAAAAAGTTGGTGTTGAGAGAGTAGATGTAGAACTCGATCCACATGAGAAAGATGGGTTGTCCAGGTTTTATTATAGATGAGGATATCATCAAAGAAAACTAAGAAAAAATGATGGATAAAATGACGGAAGACATGATTCATGAGGCTTTGGAAAGTGGAGGGAGAATTACACAAACCAAAGGGCATGACCAAAAAATCATAGTGGCCCTCAAGAGTTCAAAATGTAGTCTTATGAATGTCTACCTTATTCATACATATATCATGGTATCCAGAACAAAGATCAAGTTTAGTAAAGAACTGGGCACCACTCAATTCATCCAAGAGGTCATCAATGACAGGAATGGGAAATTTTTCTTTGATGTTGAGTTTGTTGAGGGCACGGAAGTCGGGACACATGCACCAAGAGACTTCTTTCTTAAGGACCATGAGCATGGGAGAAGAGTAGGGACTCGTACTAGGATGGATAACACCTGTAGTGAGAAATTCTTGAACAATTTTCTTAATTTCATTTTTCTTGGAAAAGGGATGACAATAGGGATGAACATTGGGAGGAAGGTTGTCAGGGACAAGGGGAATGGAATTATCATGAACACCACGGGAAGGAGGAATTCCATGGGGAGTGGAAAAAACAACTTGATGTTTGGAGAGGATGGATTGGAGGTCTTGCGGAACAGAGGGTGTTTTAGTGGATTGAATGGCATGGAGTTGTGCAATAATTATAGAATGATCTTTTTTTAGAAGTGTTTCCATGCGATGGGAACTGATGATCTCTGGGGAAATGACAGTGATGCGTTGGAACTTATATTGTTGTCCCTCTTATTTGAATTGCATGGTTAATTCCTTAAAATACATGAGAATGGGACACAGTCCTTAGTCAATATGCACCTAACATAATGTCACAACAAACCATGTCGATAGAAAACATATGATATTTCATGTGGTACTGACCAATTTGGAGACACACGTTTTCACAGCACCCCCCACGTTTCATGTACCTCTCATTGGAAATCATGATTTGAAAATTATTGATGACATGAATATAGCAATTAGTTTCTTGGGAAATGCGACAATAAATAAAATTATGGGTGCTTCCACTGTCAACAAGGATGGTGACCTTTTTATTCTTAATGTAGCTAATTATCTTTAGGGTTTGGGGAGTAGAGAACCTATAGAGAGCATTCAGGGAAATGACTAGTTCAACTTCGAGAGGGTCGTAGGGTGGGATCATGTTAGTGGGTTCAGGTGATTCGACCACAAGGGGGGCCTCAACATTGCCTTCCAAAAAATCCTTAGAGATGGCCATAAAAACATTTTGTTCCTTACACTTGTGCCCAATAAAATATTTGTCATCACAATTATAAAAAGGGCCTTTGAGTTGGCATTCAACCATTTCTGCCCTGGTCAATTTTAGGATCTTTACTGGAGTAGAAGGAGGAATGGGAGTGATTGGTTTAGGGTGAGGAATAAAGGAGGGTTTTTGGGTTTGAGAAGAGGGAACATGTTTTTCTTCCTTGGCTCTTTTAGTTTCTTCCACCCAACTCACAGGCTGATCCATGAGGACATGGGCACAAATCTCATCCTTGAGGCCACTAATAAAAAATTCTCAAAAAAAAGCGTTAGATATGCCCTCTGTATGGATAGGTAATCACTCAAAAGTGGCTATAAAGTCTTCCACTGTGATATATTGTTTCAACTTTGTCAAATGACCTAAATGGTTGGTGTTAGTTTGAAAGTGTTCATAAAGCTCTGCCACAAATTGTGTCCAAGCCACATACCCTTGGAGGGAATTTTTTCTCCATTTCCACCATTGCCAAAGTTCTTGATCTAGATGGAGAACACCATACCGTAGCTTGGCCAAATCATCTGTAATTCCATACAAAGAGAAATTATGTTCCATTTGAGGTATCCAACCAGTCCAATCTGAGCCATCAAATGTTTTCACATCCACACACGGAAGGTGTAGGTCACATTGAAAGTGATGGGGATGAAACGTCTAGGAATTAGAGGAAGTTGAACCTTCAGATCTCAAAGGTGGGTCATAGGATGGAATATATGCATCGATATTCAACTTGGCACATATCATTGTAGTGAAGGATGGAAGTTGGGTAGCAAAGGATGAAATATGGGTAGCGAGGTATTGTTTGATGGTTTCCATTTTGGCATCGATGGAGAAATGCATGTTTTTATTGATGGTGGAAAAATTGGCACTGAGCTGCCTCACTTATTGTTGGGTCTCTATGAAATTAGAGGACAAGGAATTGAAGTGAGCTTACAATTTTTGGCTACGGGTGTGGGCCATGATGAAGAGGTAAAATGAAAAGGGGTGGGTGGGACCACATAGAAAATGGGTTGTGGGTGACGTGTATCATGAAGATCATGGAAACGAGGGGAATCCAATGGGGTAAGGCCCAAATAAGGGTGTTGGAAGGGAGTCGGGTCCACAAGAAAAAAAAATTGCTAAAAAATGACAGGTATGACTGAGATAAGGGGGAAGAGAGGAATCCAATGGGATAGGGATCTAATAATGGTGCCATTAGAATCTTGTTTTATTTTTTAACTCCTACAGAGTTATACTCTGATATGAAGTATACTTCAGTGTTGAAAATCCCAAATTCTTAATAGGAAGAAATGTGTAGTAATTTCGTAACCTAAATATAGGAGGCATAGTTGTGCAACAATAGATCTTGTTTGTTCTATTTTTGTTTCCATCCCAAGGGTTAATGTGTGTAGGGTTTCTACAGAAAAGGTTTTTCCCTATTCTATAGCTCTTTGATATACATGCGGAGTCCAATAGTAGTACTCGGCCCAATATCTCAGGGCACCAACTAAGGAGGCTAGACCGTGCCCTTAGACGTACTACCTGAATACCCAGGTACTAGATAATATCATCTCGAGTGTTGTTCTTGGTGGAACTATAGAAGTCAAGTGGATGATCAATTTATCTATGGATGGATTGAGGAGATCTAGGTCAATCTGTATACAGGTGTTTTCTGATGTGCTACCACTCGAAGGGGTACCAACAAGGGTTACAAGGGTGGAGAACAGATTTGTGCTTAAGTACCACTTGTATTTCCTGCATGTATGACTCCCCGATCATGGTTTTATGCGTGTAACGACATATCTCTATAGCTTTAAGACATTGGAATATGTCTCTACCCTGAAAAGATTAACCCACAATGTTTTTCCAGGGAAAGTGCTTTGATACCACTTGTAGTATTCCAGATATAAAATAATATGCGAAAAAACAATATTTTAGCTAGAAATGGCAAAACAACAATGATATAAGAAAAAAAATACCAAAACAATACTAGAATAACACCAGAAAGAGTACCTTGATTATTGATGGCAATGTTCACTTGCCTCTTTGAGGGGGAAACCTCTAGCAGAGCATAGCTCTATTACTATAATATCCAAGAAAAAACTTCTTATACCCTATACTCCTATTTATACTAAATATGTCTATCCAAAAGAAGAATCTAGAGGAAGATCCATCTAGAAGCAGAAGCTTCTATTAGGTTTTCTTACATTTGACTTATTCTTCCTTATTGCTAAGCCTTATTAATATTGGCCTTTATTACATGGAAATATATTATTCTACCTACATGAGAGGTTAGGGAGGTTAGGTCCCTAACACATTATTGGTTTACCTAGGGGTCCAATTTACCCTGTGTTTGAAAAGTAAGTCTCTTTAGCCAAATGTGAGAATTTGTTCACGTACTTAAGTACCTAAGTTTTGGTACCTTTCCCAACATATCGTCCACAGTGACCACTACGTCTGGTAGATATGGGAGTGTGATGTTTGTGGTGTCATATTCCTTTCTTTTCTTCCCAACAACAGATGGGCCTACCTCTGTTGTTTTTGCATCCTCTTCTTCCTTCTAAGAGTCTAGTCGGTTGGTGATGTTCTCAACTAACACCTTCTCTCCTTCGTCGGTATACCGTGATCTTGTTGTTTCATCAGGTTTTACAGGTGTTCCAGGGTTAGGGTTAGAGATACTATTTCAGGTCCCAGAACTTTATCCTAATTCCCCTTGCGACACTGTCGATGTTTCTTCTTCAACCCATGTTGGGCTGATCGATTATGTGTCGAAAGTGGTGACATATTCTAGTTCGACAATTTTCTTGGGTTGTCTCATTCTTTCCTTACACCTTTGGACCTATTGAGTAACCCGTACATACTGGCCTAGAGCGTCGAACTTTGGTGGGGTCATCTTCTCTCCAATTTGTACGCTCATTTTCTTTTCATAAAATTCTAGATAGGGAATGCACTTTGTATCTCGCTCTATGCTAAAAAATCACTAAGTGTTGAACTAATGCATGTTTTTCTCCTTTTATAGACCTAATCATAACTTATTTTCACTTTTTGTGTGCATTTGTGTTGAGTTTAATTTTTCCTTCCTGTTGTCCTCCAATGTTGTCGCAGTAATTCATGTCTGTAACATTTTTCACACTTTCTTGTAGTTTAGTCAACTTCTGCGTATTTTTGTGTTTTTCTTCCTTTTTCTATTTTTGTGTTCCTTTTTTCTTATCTTTCACCTTTTTGTTTCTTTTTATCATTTTTCTGTCCTAATATTTACTATAGTACACTATATACATGCCTCTCTTACTGTGTTATAACTTTTAAGGGTTAGTATATCGACTGTACCTCTATAGTATTAGTCGAAAACCATTGATCATGCCTTTCAGTTATGTTCCTCCCAAGCCTTTTAGTTTTACAATTCCTCCATATGTGACAATATTTATTTCATATGGCCCTTGTTGGAAGATTGGTTGTTGTCATTGATGTCAACCCTAGTCATGGGTTTTGGACCACAAGATTGATGAAGTTATTTGGACATGAAGGAAAATGCACATGTAGATACAACACCCATGGATGG
>ML788533.1:466862-477920 GCA_009831015.1 Picea engelmannii | reverse complement strand
ATACAAGTCGAATTTCAGAGAGAAGAAGAAGTAAAAGAAGGCCGGATTTCAAGGGAGGATGAAGTCTTTTGGTGATGTGTTCTAAGGTATGTTATTTTCAGGTCATCTTACCATTTTTTCCATAAATTTTTTTCTAGAATGATTCAGATGGTGAAATATCTATGTTAGTGAGAAGACATATTAAGGTACCTCTGGTAAAAATTTCAGCTCTTGATTCGCTATAATTATGGAGATATACTCCGTGGAATATAGGGTTTGTGACCAGTCCTGAAACTAGTCAAAAAACAGGTGTTCCGGGTAAAAAAGTCATAACTTTTTCATACAGACTCCAAATGTAGTGGGACAACTTCCATTGGAAAGAGTACGGACTTTAGTTTCTTGTGTGCGAGTTTCAGAATCATATGTTAAATATTTAGCGTGGGGCATGCTGTACAAGTCGGGTCTTCTGAACAGACCAGAATTGAATAAAGTTTTATTATCTCTCATATATTCTTGGGTGGAAGGAAGGGGAAAGGATAGAGAGTTCAAATATATATTTATATTGGAGGATTGTATCTTCCTCTTTGAGGTTTATCCCTCCCTTTACATTTGGAAGCTGTAGCTACCTTTGGAAGTCATTACTTCCCTTGAACAAAAACTATTGATTATTTCTCATATATTGTGCATGGTGTATTGTGGTGTATTGGTGTAACTCTTATACTATTGTTCATTGCTCATTGAATATAATTGAATGGTTTAAGTATAATCTGAAAAATGTTTTAAATTGTACTTGATACTGATTCACCCCCCTCTCAGTATCAACAGCCCTATCCAATCCATTCTAAACTTACCAGGGTGTCGGAAAAATTTGTTGTCATAGAGCAGAACTAGGTCTCCCTCCTTAAAACTCTTCTTTTTAATGTGTTTGTCATACTAGGATTTGTCTCTTGATTTTTGTAATTCTTTGTGAAATCCTACCAGAATCATGTCCTCTTCCATTTCCATTATTTGACTTAACCTCTCCTATACTGCGCCTCTTTCTGTCATGTTGGTAATTGCTACTACCCACAAAATGGTTACCGGAAATTCTAATGGCACCAATGCTTCCTTTCCATACACCAATCTGAATGGTTTATGTCTTGTCAATTTATTTCATGTGGTCCTATATGCCCATAGTACTGCGATTATTTTCAAGTCTCAATCATCCCTGTTGACATTGCATATCTTCGTCAAATAATTTTCCAAAATATTATTGAAAGCTTCTATTGTTCCATATTCCTGAGGATGATATGGTGTACTCTTATGGTGATAGAATTCAAACTCCGCAGTCTTAACCATGAAGGTATTATTGATAAAATGAGTTCCTTGGTCACTCATAAGAATCCTGGGGCATACAAATCTATTGATCACTTGTTCAAACAAGAAGTGTGTTTATTTCTCTGTGCACCAATCCTTGACTGGTGTTGCTTCTACCCATATTTTTATGTATTCAATCACAATAATGATATATCTAGCTCCTGACCTTTTTGTTGGTGGATTAATAAGTCCAACAAAGCTTATTTCCCATTTTTCAAATACCTGCAGAGTCACTTGTGGTCTTAGCGACATCTCATCCCTTCTGTTGGGTTTTTCAGCCCTTTGATAGACATCAAATTTCTAGCAATATTCCTTGGCATATTTATGGACTGTTGGTCACCATAATCTTGTGCACAATACCTTATGTTCGGTATCTTTACCTGCATAGTGTCCTTCAACTATACCTTCATGAGCTTCTGCAAATATTATGGGTTGTTCATGTTCCAATACACACCACAAAATCCTATATGTTCCCATGTTATATAAATTCCATACAATGAGTTGAAATTTTGCATCTCTGAGTACCAAATTTTTCTTCTGCGTTGTGCTAAAATACTATGGTGAAACCCCTATACTTAAGTATTCAATAATACTAGTGAAGTATTCATCAACTACATGTATTGAAAATGATTGTGAATCAGGGAATTTTTCTTCCAAGTTAGTAGGTTCTTCTCCATTAGATACCCTTGACAGGTGATCAGGTCATGCATTCAACTTCCTTGGTTTGACTATCACGTTGAAATAAAATTATTGGAATAATAATAGCCATCTACAGATTCTCCCCCCAACATTGTCTTGTTCACTAGATATTTGAGGGAATAATGGTTTATGAACATTTGAAAGTGTTTACCTAGTAAATATTGCCTGAACTTCTGAAGTGCATATACCATGGCTAGGCCTTCTCTTTCCGTGGTGTTGTAATTCTACTATGATTTTGAAAACTTCCTACTTGCAAAGATTATAGGATGGTCTAAGTCCCCTGCTCCCCGCATCTACATAATTGCTCCAAGTGTTATGGATGATGCATCTACATGTACATGAAATTGTTTTTCCCAATATGGGAATACTAGTATAGGTGTTACCAAATTTTCCTTAAGAGTGTCCAAGCCTTGCTAATAGTCCTTATTCCATTGAAATATGGTGTCCTTCTTTAATAGTTTTTCCATTAGTGTAGTAATCTACGCATACCCCTTTATGAACTTCCTATAATAACCCATATGTCTCAGTGTTTCTCTTAAATGGCACACTGACTTTGGTTGTGGTAAATTTACAATGGCTACAATATTAGCAGGTTCCACTAGAAAACCTTGTTTACATACTATATGTCCCAAAAATATCCCAAAAGGTGTACCAAAAATGCATTTCTTGATGTTTAATGATATCTGACATTTACTTCATATTTCCAACATGAGTCTTAACACTTCTACATGGTATTTTAAAAGAATATATATAGTCTAGTCATCCATATATACTTATATAAGATTATATATGAATTCCTTAAAATAAACTATGATTACTCTTGAAAAAATGGTCGATGCATTCTTCATCCAAAATTTCATGGTTGTATATTGGTAGGATCCCCATTCTATAGAAAAACTAGTATTATACCTATCCTCTGGATCTATTTTGATATGATGGTAACCTGAGAATCCATCTGTGAATGAATATGCTTCATGGCCTCCCACATTCTCTAAGACCTCATCTGTAAAATGGGTAGGGAAAGGGTCATGTAAGCAATCATCATTGAGTTTCCTTTGATCTACAAAAATAATTATCCCTCCTTGTTTCTTTTCTTGGACTACCATACAACTAATCCATTCAGATTCCTCTTTTGGTTCTATGATACCAGCTTCCAACATTCAGTCAATTTCAACTTTCACTTTTTGCTTATACACTAGATTCAGGCTATAGGGTCTTTTCTTGACAGGTCTAGCATTAGGTTGGAGGGGTATCTTCATCTCTCCTATCTCCCCTGCTATGTCTTTCATCTCTTTAAAGGTTTTTGGAAACATGTCACTATATTCATGTAGTAACTTTGTTATTCTTTGTACTATTTTCTCATCCTAATAGTCTCCAATAATTTCCATTTTAGGATTGTCAGTCATCTTAATGTTGACTTTATTAACTTTGATTCGTGTAGAAAATACTTTTGAATCAAGAGACGAGCCTTCCACCTCTCTTTCTCCTTCAACTTATGTAATATGATTTTTTCATGTGTCATCTTCATCTGGTGCTTCATCCTTAACATGATAGCATGAAAGTAATTCTTTGACTGTCTATCTATTCTGTTGTTGATATTCTATCATGATTTCAACTTTTGGCTCATCGATAAATATCATTCTATGTATCAGCTTCAACGTCATATCAATTTTGGGGTTCTGGTGTTCAAATCAGAAGGTTACTACAAAATTATGTTGTAAGCCTATCCATTGTGTAGTGCCTCTGTGCATCTCCTGGTCTATATACCAGTTCCTTGGAATCCTTTCCAATGTATGGATAAAGTGATGAGGCCATTCCTCTGGTAGTTTCATCCTCCAATGTGTTCTGCACTTCTCCAATTGTTCAACTGGCATGCCTTTCCCATTATACTTATGGACTATATTTCTCCTTGTTTCTCCGCCAAATCTAATTGGCAGTAATCATTTACATCGATACTAGTCCTAAAAAAATTCTTTGTGCACACCCCAACATATTGTAAGTGTAGCCTTGAGTGCAATATCTAGGGATAAGAGCTTCTTATTTTATAACACTTCCTCTTCATATTTTTTCAAAAATTCCTCGAAGTCATTTAACCCATGAAAACTAAGACGTTCTCTTATCTTTGTACCAACCCATGTTACTGCATGATCTATTCTTGTGCAAATCCTTGTGGAAACTTCATGTAATCATTGTTTCCAATTCTCCAAACCTATGTCTAATTCAAAAGCACATGATGTAATGATTCTCTAGTTGAGTACCCCATATGCGGTTGGTTTAACATAATCCTCTTCTCGCACGATGGTTTTGTACAACTAATTTATTTCTTCTAGATCCAAACAAGTGGCATATACAAACCTTTCTCCTTTTGAAGTATCCAATGGTGCCATGACTCTATATTCACCTGATTCAAAAGTCATTTTTCTTGTCTTCGGGTTGATTATAGCCTGGTTATCAAATTTCCAATCCATCCAAGCAATGTTGGGTAAGGTGTTATGCCATATACTATCTATGTTACTTCAAAATCTACCATAATGTGCACTCCATCCAAATCTACTATCACACCTTTAACCCTTACTGTTGGTAACACTTTGTGTTGATTGGATAATTTCAAATGGACAGGTGAATAGCCTAGTGAGGGTTCACCCATACACTTCCATGTCTTCTTAGGTAAGACATCTACTTTAGAGCCTAAGTCCAGTATAACATCACCCATATTGAAATCCCCAATATTAGTATTTAGTCTGAATTCTCTATTTGTCCTTCTTCTTGTATGAAGATGATTGACTGTTTAATGTTCTAACTTCCATTATAACTATGTGTTACATATTTCTAGAAGATTTTGTAATATCTTAACATATGATGGATACGTTAATAAGTTATCACAACATTGCAAAAACAAAATTATAGTACTTACTTTCTCTAAAGGTTGTCCTTCACTAGTATGGTCCATTGAGGAGGGAATCTCATACATTGGTGAGTTCTCAGTTTGTTGTGCGGCTAATGCAGACAAAACATTGTGCTTCAAAAACTCCTTTCTAGCCTCCTTAAATGTTTCCTTTTCTTTTTGTGCATCAAACTGCTTATGTGGTTCAATATTCTTCTTAACCCATTGGTGTTGCACTAGATCTTGTTTTATTGCATTGGTTCCTCTCTTGGCTCCTCCTTGAGTGACTATATTGATGTTTCTCCCATCATCCATATATTATGAAGAGATCCACTGGAAATTTTGGTTGTTTTGGTTACTTTTTTTTGGATATTTCCCAAGAGTGTTGGACAATCTTCTGTGTCATGGTTTGTTGCGCGACAATACATACATTTCGCTAGTGGGAGTGAACAATCCCTTGCATAATGTCCTGGTTTTTGGAAGTTGTGGCACACTACTGGTCCTCTGCCTCATCCAAATCTTACTCTACCTCATCCTCTAGATCTGTATCCACCTTTATCTCCTCGCAATGCATTGTATTGAGGTACTTGGTTATACTATGTGGGGTTATATTGTGGTTGCGCATTATTATATTGCGGATGTACATTGTTTTACTATTGTTGCATATAATTGTATGGTGGTAATACCTGGTTGAACTAAGGTGTATCTTGTCCTGTCATATTTTCTTATTGCACCCTATAAGTATCTGAAGTTATTTCTCTCATCAGCTCCATCTTCCTACAATCCTTATCATCATGACCCACTTACTTGAAAAAATTGCAATATGAACTTTTGCGTATTGTCTTATACTTCTGCATCATTGGGAAATGATATGGATCATGCCCATGAATTTTACATATCTTCCACCATGGTCCTCCTATTGGCAAGGGTTTTGGTACTCATGTTTCCATATACTATGCGAAAGTTGGATATTCGTTCATATGGTTTCCTTCTGTCCTACATAGGGTACACCGAAAAACTTGTATTTTCTCTTTGCCCTTATTTTGGTTAAGTTGAAATGTTAGATTCTTCATATCCTCCTTCAACTTCTCTATTGTTGGATCTGCCTTCTGATACTGGTTCTCTTCTAGTTGTAAGGCTTCCTGCAGATCCTCTACCTGAGTTTGGAACTTCTACTGTCTTAACAGGTATTTCAAATGTGTTAATAGTGAGTTCACAAATAAGTTCCCATGTTACATGTTAATGATTGCATATTTCAACTTAACTTTCATATGTTTGAACCTTTGATCAATATCCTAAAGAGAATCACCTTGTTTTTTATTTATTTCCATCATTTCATTCATGTACTATTCTTATGAACTTGGATTTTGAAATTCATTTATCGATAGTTTTTTCACGTGTGCAATGGTCTTTATTACTTTTGGTGGACTGTTTACATATAGCATCATGTACCAGTATAGTGTGCAGTCTCTTAGTGTAATAACTAACTGCGTGAGTGTTGTATCCTCATCTGTGATCTACTTTGCTTCCTAGATATTCTCACAGATGAATAATTCCTTTTTAGGATCCTCTCATGCGTATCCCCGAAATTCTCATAATTTGATCATGGGATCATGTCCTGTCATTTTGAACTGTCTGTAACTACTACCTCTTCCTAGTGTAGATAATTGGTTGTTACTTCTTGAACCAGATCCCCCAATTGATGCTCCTTGATTGGATCCCTATACTTTTTCTTTTCTTCCACTAAAATTCAGTTGTCTAAACGTTGGTGTTCTTTCTGGTGTATTAGTCTGACATGGGGTTGTAGGTTCCACACTGACGGTGATTTGAATTGGAGTTCTTCCTTCTGTTCTTGACCCTGGACCTCTTGTTTTCCTTTCATACATTGCACGCAGGATTTCTTTAATCTAATCCACAGGCTGAATATCCTATACCTATTCTTCATTTCTTTCCAAGCCCTCTTTGTTGGCTATGGTTGTCTTCTTGTTATTCATTTTATATTGGTAAAGTACTCCACCACACGTCTTTCCGGATTCTTCCATTATCTTCTTTATTTGATATTGTTCCATCATGGTTTGTTCCATGGCCTCCTTTTTTCCTTTATCCGTATCCCTTTCCATATCTCAACCTCCTGTCAGTGCTTCCCCCCTTCCACCATGCACGTACGGAAGTTTAGTTGTCTAATTCCATGTTAATCACACCATTTTCATACAATAAAATCTTGATTGAAGTATATACTGATCTGATGTACCTACCTCTAGGTCCTTTTAGAAAATCCTACTCCGTTGCAGTGTAAGAATTCATGGTATCTACTGCAAATTAAGTGATAAACCCTGCAACAATACTGTCTAATTGGAAATCTACTACATGCGTAAATTTCTTATTAACTTGTTGTAACTGCATGATATCCATAGGATTCCACTGCAAATGTCTAATTATATTTGTAGGGTGGTTGTATTTTAACATCAGTAACCACTCCTACAACAAATGAGGGAAATCACAGAAAAATACATCATGTAATTCACTAAACACATATTTTTCGAGATATTTGTGCGGTGTTAACATAGGGTTTCTTTTGTCCTTTTGCGCAAACTCAAGGTCCTTTGTTTTCAACCATTTTTTGATTTTTTCCTTTCTTGTATTCCAGGGCATGAATATTCCCTTCTATACTTTCATCCTATGTGCATTTATTCCACGAATCCGATCCACTCAATCCTATGTAGTTACATCCAACAAAAAAACCATTTGTTGGTTTTTTCTTTCTCTTCTTACTTCTTCTTGGGTTGACCCAGGTTCGGATCTCAACAGGTTTTCAACAAATCCCTCTAAAACTATTGGCCCTCCTAGTGAACCAGAAGGCAATGCTACGCACAAGGTGCACCACACAATATCATCTGAGATAGCTTTATGGGTGACTGAAATACCCCGGTGTTTGCAGTATAGGAATGAATGGGGATATGGGATTGTGTTCTTCCTTCTTCATGCATTAACCTTGTTCTTGATTTAAGTATTTCTAGGATTCATTCATCTTTATCCTTATGCATGCATGCGAATACATCTAGTTAATAATTCATTGATAAGATAATCATTAAAATAAAATAAACATTCAAGAAACATCACACAATTTTATTTTTTTACCCTAGTCCACCCCCTCCTGGGGATATGTCCACAAAGATTTCGCTTCTCTAATATTTTATTTAATCTTCTACAAAATATGGTGTTGCACACATTACATATTCAATAATACAATCATGATGAGGTTAAGGAACCTCTATGAGGCAAACTATACCACACCAAGATCCTCAACCTGTGACCTAACCCTCAAATATAGCTTATTCAGCTCTTCTAAAATATCTATTACAATCAACTGCATAAAAATCCTTAACAATCCTCAATTGACATATGAAATCTCTCTTTCCTCTTTTTCCATCCCTTTCCTAGACCTCCTAGGTCCTTATTTATACTACTATATGGATTATATCTATTACAATATTTTTCAAAACCCTAACCCTATCATGGTTCAGATTGTTTGCATCTGTGCCACATTGCTTTTCCTCTTACATGTTTCTTTTCCTTCTTTTTTTTCATGCTGCTTTCTTGCCACCTATTGTGCGCACTCCAAAATTAGGTATTCCTTTCCAAAATTAGGTATTTTCCCAACATAGATCCTTCTCCAAAATTAGACATGTGCCAAAAATAGACTTCCTTCTCAAAATAGGCCTATGCCCAACACCATTTCAGAGGATCCACAACAACTCTATGATGTTGTTGGGAAAAATGAATGGTAAGCTAGTATGATAGAAGAGTATTATTCCTTGATGAAGAATCACACATGGGATCTTGTTCCTCTTTATAAGGTACCAAAACTATTTTGTTGGAAATGAGTCTATAGAATCAAATATGTTGCAGATGGATATGTTGACAAACATAAGGCATGACTAATGGCCAAAGGATTCTCACAGGTTAAAGGGATTGATTATTATAAAACTTTTCCCCTTGTTTCCAAGATGAATTCCATACATCTTGTGATTTATGTTACTTCTTCTCAAGGATGGACAATATACCATATGGATGTCAAGAGTGTTTTTTTGGATGCATATTTACAAGAGGAAATCTACATGGAGCAACCTCCTAGTTTTGTGCAAAACGTTTCCCTTGTATGTAGGATTCAAAATTCATTGTATGGTGTCAAACAAGCTCCTTGATCTTGGTATGAGAAGATGGAAAGTTTTCTAATAATTTCAAGATTCCATCATTACCAATCAAATCCTACAGTTTACATTCGAAGGGAAGGAATTGATATTCTGATATTAGTTCTGTATCTAGATGATTTGATTCTCACTAGGAGTTCGTCATCCATGATTTAGAGTGTAGAACAAAAATTGATGGTTCAGTTTGATATGATGAATCTCAGTCTTCAAAATTACTTTCTTGGTTTGTAGTTTTATCATTCTTCTAAAGGGATCTCCATCTACCAACAAAATTATGCCCTTGATTTACTTCAGCTCTTTGGCATGGCTAATTGTAATCCTGTGCCTACTCCTTTCCAACTAGGTGTCACTCTTTCTACCAACTTCTCTTCACCATGATTCAATATATCATTGTATCAAAAACCAGTTTGGAGTGTACTATATTTGAATCATACACATCCTAGCATCTCCTAATTTGCAGTTGTAATTGTATCTCGGTTCTCTCAAGATCCTCATGAGAGTCATTGGAAGGTAGGTAAGCGCATTTGGTATATTCAGGAGATTCCTAGATTTGGTATTCAGTATATCACTGGTACTTTTGATGATCTAGGTGGATATCGGTGGCCACCCACCTCTTCTATCTGTCTCACATACAATTTTCATCTTGGCAGTTTGTTTCTATCTTTTCGAGTCCTAAAATTCTAGGGCCATTTTGAGGTCCTAAACAACGTTTTTCGGGAACACCACAGTCACAATATATACATATTTGGACTGTGATGAAATAATGTGTATTCCTCAAATATACCTTTCCAATGGGCTATCCCGTGCCTAAAAAAATATTGTATGAAAAAGTTACGACCCAAGGAAGTTGATGTATCAACTTACCCCATCGGGGCCCACATGAGTTTTGGCGCTTCATCTCTTAGGGTTATATTTTTGGATGTCTAGGGTTTTATGATTAATTATGGATGCTCAAAAGGAATGGAGGCCTCATTGTAATGTTATCATATGGATTTTCGTAGCTACCACATCTCGTATGTTAAGAACCAAACATCAATATAGCATAGAAATACCTCAGGAAAAGTACTCAACGCCTTGAAAAAGAGATAATTTCAGATAATAAGCCTCTTCGAGGGGGCAACCCCCTTTTACCCCACTTAAATGTTCAAGTATAATATGATTCAAAATGAAAATGTCTCCTTGGTATATATAGGAGACTAGGAGGTATAATTACAACTAATGGCCTAAAGCCGACATAAATAAAATAACATTACTAATATAATATGCCCCAATTAAGGGGTGATGAGCCAATAATAGGGCTTAACATGCACCTCCCCTTGAGACAAGTGTTTTCCACAACGCTTGAGTAACTCTGGATGCTTCTGTATAAAAGACTCATCTTCCCAAGTGGAATCTCCAGCCGGTAGTTTCCTCCATTTAATGAGATATTCTGAAATGGATCTATTCCTCAGCTGGCGAATTCTTGTGTTAGTGATGGCTTCAGGCTCCAATATGATTTTTCCTTCCTCGTCAAGTTCTGGAAATATAGTTTGAACTGGGATCTTGTCACCTATAAACTTCTTTAAGCATGAAACATGGAAAACTAGGTGTACTTGTGAAGATGTAGGCATCTCCAATTTGTATGCCATAGTACCAATATTTTGCAACACCTTATAAGGTCCATAGTACTTTGGTGATAATTTATTATCCTTCTTGGCTTTCTTGAGGGACATCTGTTTGTATGGTTGTAGTCTTAAAATCACCCAATCCCCTACTTCAAAACTTCTTTCACTACGATGTTGATCTTCTTGTTGTTTCATGCGATTTTGTGCCATGGTCAGGTTGTCCTTTAAGATTTGGAGAATTTGTTGTTGATTCTCGATGTGATCTTTCACTGCTTGAACCTTAGATTTTTCTTTTAGAGAAGAAGTGATGGAAGGAGGGTGGTAT
>ML788533.1:438309-463865 GCA_009831015.1 Picea engelmannii | reverse complement strand
TGTACCTTTTGTGTATGTGGCACATTATGGAGATCAAAGAATTGCTCCATCTGAAGTATCCATGTGATTGGGTCCTTGCCATCAAACTTCCTCATATCAATCTTAGGAACATGGTTGGTCTTCAAACCAAAGTTGGAGTTTCTGCATTCTTGATTCACCTTCCTTGTGTCCTCATCATGAATTTCATGGGATGCATTTTCACTTTCGGGTGTCTTCTCTGTTACAAAATTTTTCAATACTTTCATGATCTCCCCTTTTAAGCCATCCATCTTAGTATCCAACTTAGCTTCTATTGAATCCATCAACTTAGCTTCCATTGAATCCATATTAGTATCCAACTTAGCTTCCATTGAATCCATCTTCTTTTGTAGTTCATTTATGTCCCTACGCATTTATTCACCTTCATCAAGAGTCCAATTAGGATTTTTTGGAGGCTTATTTGGTGTAGAAGGTCCCTTTTTTGGTGGCATGTTGGCCAAGTATCACTTTTGAATATTGTTTTTGAGGTGGTTCTGCTAGACAATATTTATTCTGTTCTATCTCCCAGGTTTCGGCCCTTCTGGGTATGAAACTTTCTTTTATGTAGTTCTCTGATATTTCGTCTCTACAATGCCACAGGTCTGATCAAAATTGGATGTGCCAAGTGGAATTTATGGTAACTTCCTCACAACTTGTCGATTTTGGGCCTTTCCAGGAGATCTCACTTGTATAGCATGCCCCACACAAAATAATTGATATCAAATTCTAAAACTCACACCCAAAATACTACAGACTGTCCACAATCCAATGAAACTAGTCCCACTCAATTTGAATACTCTAGCAAGAAGTTATGATTGTTTTACCTGGAACACCTTCTTGAGACTAGTCAATAGGACTAGTCAGATACCCTATCTTACATAAGGTGTATCTACAAATTTGAGATGACCCAAAAGCTGAAATGTTTACCACAGATACCTTACTAATTTATGTAAATGGTCTCTAGATTTCAGGGTCTGCAACATTACAAAAAATTGTTTATAGAGAAAATTTCGCAATGACTCATTTCAGGATGATTCCAGAACCCTTTCTTGTACATGGTGTATCTCTAAAAGTATAAGGCCTCATGAGCTGAATTTTGAACCCAATGTACCTTGATCCGTCTACTAAATATCCTCCAAGCCGTTCCTTCCGAAATGTTGTAGGAAAAAAATTATAGTGAAAATTCCACGGTGTCTGAGATGTAGCAGCGAAAACCCAAGACCTTGAGCTCTGATTCCATATGTTAAGAACCAAACATAAATATAGCATAGAAAAACCTCAGGAAAAGTACTCAACACCTTGAAAATGAGACAATTTCAGATAATAAGCCTCTTCGAGGGGGCAACCTCCTTTTACCCCACTTAAATGTTCAAGTACAAGATGATTCAAAATGAAAATGTCTCCTTGGTATATATAGGAGACTAGGAAGTATAATTACAACTAATGGCCTAAAGCTGACATAAATAAAATAAAATTACTAATATAATATGCCCCAATTAAGGGGTAATGAGCCAATATTAGGGCTTAACATATTCTCAGAGATTATCTACCACTATTTGAGCAACATTGTTTCATTTTTCATTTTACAGATTCAACGGATTTGTTTATTGAATAGAAGTTAAGTTTCCTTATATATCTATTATTGTTCTATGTATATCAGTGTTAATGTTATAGATATGTGCTTCATTTCATTCCACTCATAAATCTAGATAAATGGTATCAAATCAGTCTTCTCTTCAATTGTTTCTTTGTACATGTCCCCGATGAGGTCATGTTATAAGCAGTTGGGACAAGAACCAGTTGATCCTTTGCAATATTGGCCTTGTCGAAACCAGCGTCCTCCAATGGGGGAATAAAAGAGAGACGATGTGGCAGGATATCCATTGAAACTATTTCTTGAGGAATCCCTCGTGCTACATAGGAATGAGATGATGGATAATTTTTTGCAAATCCTTCGGTGACTACCAATAGGTGACACATATTCCTCGAGCGGAGGCGTCGCCCCTTTCAAGGTACAGATCAAATTTGATATTCCTATATTTGAAGGTCAAATAGATGCAGATTCTGTAGAAAAATGGTTAAACCTTCTAGAACAATATTATTTTTCCCGTAACTTTTTCGATTGAGAAAAAAATATATTTTCACTCCTTAAGGTCATACCCCATGTCAAATATCGGTGGGAGACTTTTTGTGAGCAAAAGGAAACAAACAAATATACATTATTTGTAGTTTCACCCACTTGGGGTTCTTTCAAGGATGTTATTAAGGAACAATACTACCATGTGGGAAGTTATGATGACTTATATACAAGATGGACCACACTATGACAGGAAAGGGACCAAACAATGCCATATTTCACCAATGTCTTCCATACCTTGAGCACCAAGTTGGGTATAAGAGATTCTAAACGAAATATGGTGCTAAAATAATGCAACGTTCTACATAGATAAATCCAGATAGAAATGGATTTTATGGAAATCTCGTCCTTGGGCATGGCCTATCGATATGATTTCAAAATTGAGCAGAAGATTAAACAAAGGATGTGGGAGTTTGGGTCTGTGAACCCCTCACAGTAGAACCATGGAAAAGGATACCCCAACCCGCAAAACAAAGGATAGAGCAAGGATGGATAGCTTTAGTACAACCAATATAATCTATAAACAAAGAAGGATAATGGGAAGAAAAAAAAAGACACTCAGAAGTGGTATGAGTTCTATCAGATCCCTTAGCATAAAACCACTTAATGTTTCTCAAATAAGTCATTGGTGGCTGAGATGAAAGCCTCTATATCATATGTGGGCTTTGAATCTAAGTCAAAACTAGAAAAAGGGAGACATATCATTGATGCAGAACCTAGTGTGATCCTTAATACCACCAAGGTCCAACCTAGTGAACCTGATGAACCATAGGAAGGTGAGTTCATGTTTCATTCACAGATGTGGGTGAAGGATACTCCACTGCAGTTCATCGTTGATAGAGGTATCTAGAATAAAATCATACTATTATAGGTCATCAAGAAGTTGGATTTGCTGACAACACCACACCTGAATCCATACATGATCATTTGGCTCCACCAAGGAAGCAATATTTGCATCAACCAACAGTGTCGCCTGCCCTATGACATCAAGCCTTTCAAGGATGAGGTATTGTGTGATGTCACCCCACTTGAATTTTTTGATGTTATTTTGGGCCAACCTTATTTATGGAAATGTCATGTTGTATATGAGTCTAGGCCTCATACTATTATTATTACTTTGGAAAGGAAATTGTATAAGATACCTAAGGTAGTCCCACCTACTTCCATTTCCTTGATCTCTGTCAAACAATGTAGGAAGGTCATCTCTCAGATTAGGAAGTTTGTCTTCTTCATGATTCATGCTCAAAGTTAGTAGAAGGTTGTAGCCACATCCATGGCCTCCATGGTAGGTCTCTCCATGCAACAGAAACAAGTGGATAAGGTCGTGTAAGAATACAAATACATATTCTCCTCACCCACTAGGGTACCTTTGCATTATCAGGTCAAACAATCAATCGATCTGACCCATGACACATAGTTACCCAATAGGCCTATCTATCGCCACTCTTTCTCATAAAATGAGAAAATCAAGCACCATATCCAAGAGCTTCTCAAAAAGTGGCACATCCAACCAAACTCATAACCTTGTGGAAGCCCAATAGTGCTTGTGCAAAAGAAAGACGTGTTGGTTGTGGAGCCTAATTATCTTCCTATTTCATAGGTCTTTGTTTTCAACCATGTTTATACCCCATGAACACTGTACACTCTAGAATACTTTACACCCCTCCATGAGTTGCAATTTCATAGTAAATATGGATCGTTCATTTTAAGGTTGCAGATATAATGGTAGAATTTATGTTAGGATCTGTTCCCTAGAAGGAAACCCTCTTTTATGAGGGAATTGTATTGCGGCTATGTATTAATTGTGAATATTTTATTTTGAGAGAGGAGACTGTAAGATAAAGAAGAGGAAGTTACAGTGGGTGTGATATAGGTTGTATCCCTTCATTTGTTGGATAATAAAAAGGAAGTACCTGGAAATTTCTCTAGTGGACATATCCCACACAGGGGTGAACCACATATATATGTGTCTCTATTGTATTGTGTATCGTTTGTGTTTTATTTTTGCATTTTTTCTAATTTTATTTCTCTGTGATCCTATTTTTCTAACAAATTGTATTAGAGTTAAAGGTAATTTGCTGGAAAAGACGGTTCTTGGTTCGAATGGGAGAAATGGAGGATGATGGAAAGTTTAGGGTTGAGAAATTTAATGGAAAAAACCACCAGTTATGGAAGATGCAGATGGAATATTATTTATATCAAAAGAATCTATTCCTACCATTGGGTGGAATAGAAAAGAAACAAACATCCATGAAGGACGGAGAATGGGATGTGCTTGATAGAAAGGCACTAGAAACGATACGATTGGGCCTGGAAGCATCGATGGCTTTCAATATTTGAAAATAAAAGATAATGAAGGAGTTGATGGATACATTTTATAAACTATAGTAAAAACCCCTGGTGTCCAATAAGGTATTTGTAATGAAGATACTATTTAATATGAAGATGGCATAAGGTGGGTCTATTGCATATCATTTAAATGAATTTAGTATGGTTACTAATCAACTAAGTTATGTAAAAGTGGAATTTGATGATGAGGTCAGGGCTCTTCTAATCTTGTGCTCATTGCCATAAATATGGAACGACTTGGTCATGGTTGTAAGTAACTTTGTCTCTGGTTTAAACACTTTAAAATTTGATAATGCTTTTGGTGTTATCCTTAGCGAGGAAATGAGATGGAAAATCACAGGTGAGACATCGGGTAATGTGTTAAACATGGAGAACATGGGAAGACAAAAGGATAGAGGAAATACCACGGGAATTATAGTAAGGGAAGATCCAAATTTAGACTGGGAAAGATAGAAAGATGAAATTGTGGGAATAAAGGACATCTGAAGAAAGACTACAGAGCTCCAAAGAAACTAAGAGATGGACAATGGGAGAAAAATCAGGAAGAAAATATAACAGGTGATGTGTTACAAGATGCTTTGATTTTTTCTGTAGATAATATTTTTGAGTCTTGGGTAGTAGATTCAAGGGCTTCATTTCATGCCACACCCCATAGGAAACATTTTCTAGATTATGTTCAAGGTGATTTTGGATAGGTTCATTTGGGTGATGAGGCACCATGCAAAATTGTTGGAATGGGAAAGGTAAAAATAAAACAAAGGAATGGAAACCATTGGTTGTTGAAAGAGGTAAGACATGTTCCATATATAAGAAAAAATATGATTTCAATAGGGAAATTGGAAAGTGAAGGTTGTATATCCATATTTACAGATAAGGTGTGAAAGCTTTGGTTGAGAATGAGACAGGAAAAAGGTTGAAGTGTCTCATATCAGACAATGGAGGCGAATATTGCAGCAAAGAGTTTGATGATTATTGTTCATACAATGGGATTCATAGAAAGAAGGTAGTTCCAGGAACACCACAAGAAAATGGTGTCTTAGAAAGGATGAATAAGACAATCATGGAGCATGCAAGGAGTATGAGATTGGATGTTGGTTTTCCCTTACAGTTCTGGGAAGATGATGTAAATATTATTGTTTACTTAATAAACATAGGACTTTCAAGATTTTTGAATGGTGGAATTCCAGAGGAGGCATGGATAGGTAAAAAGGTAAACTATTCTTTTTTGAAGACTTTCAGTTGTGAAGAATTTGTCCATATTGATAAAGAAAATAAAACAAAACTTGAGGAAAATTTGAAGAAGTGTACCTTTATTAGATACAGTGTTAATTATTTTGGTTATCACTTATGGGATTATGAAAATCAAAAAATCATTAGGAGTAGAGATGTCATATTCAATGAGAAGTTCATGTACAAAGATCAGTTACAGGGAAAGAAATAGGAAAAAGAAAAACCAGAATACACAGTGCTTGATGAGATCACCGAAAAAGAAATTCCAAAGGTACCAGAAATTCAAAATATACAACAACAGGAGTGACATGTACCCCAAACTCCTACAAGTGTTGTTAGAAGATATACTAGGTTAATAAAACCCCTTGAATGATACTCTTCTTCATTGTATGAATAATTATTGATTGATTCTGGTGAACCATAATGTTATGAAGAGGCAATGCAAGTAGAAACTAAAAAGAAGTGGGAGCAAGGAATGAAAGAGGAAATGTATTCCTTTGTAAATAACCAGACTTGGGGCTTGGTTCAATTGCCTCAAGGAAGAAGAGAATTGCAGAATAAATGGATTTACAGGTTGAAGGAAGAAGATGGAGGAAAAAAGTGGTACAAGGCTAGACTTGCTGTAAAGGGGTTTGTAAAAATGAAAGGTATATATTTTGATGAAATATTTTCTCATGTTGTTAAAATGACTTCAATTAGGACTATTTTAAGTCTTGTGGTAGTATAATATTTACATTTTGAAAAGTTAGGTGTAAAACCAACTCTTCTCCATGGGGATTTGGATGAAGAGATTTATATGCAGTAGCCACAGGGGTATGAGGTAAAAGGGAAGGAAAATTTGGTATGCATGTTGAAGAAGAGCTTCTATGGCCTAAAGAAAGCTCTAATGCAGTGGAGTTTCAGTTTTGACGGGTTTATGACAGAACAAGGTTAGAGTAGATGTCATTCTGATCATTGTGTTTATTTTAAAAATCTATAAAATGGAAGCTATATTATCTTGCTATTGTATGTAGATGGCATGCTTGTTGCAAGGTATTATATGTAGGATATACATTTTCTCAAGAAGAAACTATCTAATTAATTTGCGATGAAGGATTTGGGTGTTGCAAAGAAAATAATTGGTATGAGAATAGGAAGAGATAGGAAAAATCACAATTTGACTTTGTCTAAGGGTGAGTACATAGAGAAGGTGTTGGACAGGTTTAAAATGCAGAATGCAAAACTAGTTAGTACACATTTGGCCATCCATTTCAAATTAAGTAAGAAAACGTGTCCCAAGATATAGGAGGAGATATAATACATGTCGAGGGTACCTTATTCATCAATAGTTGGTAGCTTGATGTATGTGATGGTTTGCACAAGTACAGATATTGCACATGCAATGGGAGTTGTGAGTAGGTATATGAACGATCTAGGTAAAGAACATTGGGAGGAAGTAAAGTGGATTCTCAAGTATTTGAGAGGTACTGCTACTCATGCATTATGTTTTGGAGGTTCTGACACTATTCTACATGGATATGTTGATTCAGATATGGCAGGTGATAAAGATAGTAGGAGCAGCACCAAAGTGTATGCTTTTACTATAGGTGGAACAACAGTAATTTGGATTTCAAAACTACCAAAGGTTGTTGTAGTTTCAACAATAGAGGCAAAGTATTTTTCTTCTATAGAGGCTAGTATAGAGATGATTTGGTTACAGAGGTTTATGGAGGAATTGGGAAAGAAGCAAGAGAATAATAGGTTGTACTTTGATAGTGAGAGTTCCATTAATCTTGAAACAAACTAAGCCTTCCATTTGAAGACTAAGAATATAAACTCAGGTATCATTTCATACGATCCATTTGGAATATGGACATTTGAAGTTGGAAAATATACATACTAGCCAAAATCATGTAGACATGTTAACAAAGGGAGTAACCAGGGAGAAACTGAGTTCTTTCTCAGTTTCAGTTCATCTTCAAGCATGAAGGTGAAGATGAGAAATTTTCCAGGTCCAAGGTGGAGTATAGTCCAACAGGTACAACAACAACAGAGCTATTGTGATCAGTCTCCAAGTGGGAGATTGTTGGTTGCATAACCTAATTATCTTCTTGTTTCATAGGTGTTTGTTTTTAGCCTTGTTTATATCCCATGAAGACTGTACACCCCTCCACGTGGGGGGGTTGCAGGGGGGATTTCCCCCCCTGCGGGATCCAGGGGGCTCATCCCCCTTGCTGGGGAGTTCAGGGGTGAAGCCCCCAAAGGAAAACATTCCTTGTAAATGTATATTGTAATTTCATAGTAAATCTAGACCGTTCATTATAAGATTGAAGATCTGATGGTAGAAGTTTTGTTAGGGTTTTTTTCCCTAAAAGGAACCCTTGTTTTATAAGGGAATTGTATTGTGGTTGCGTATCAATTGTGATTATGTTATTCTGAGAGAGGATAATGTGAGAGAAAGAAGAGGAAGTTATAGTCAGTGTGTTGTAGGTTCTATCCATTCATTTATTGGATAATAAAAAGAAAGGACCTAGAAATTTCTTTGGTGGACGTAGCCCAAATTGGTTGAACCACATATATCTATGTCTCTATTCTATTATGTATCTTCTTTGTTTTATTTCCACATTTTTTTTATTTTATTGCTGCACGATCCTGTTTTTCTAACAAGACAGGACCTGATGACTCTACATTGATTACTGGGCTCTAAATAAAATTACAGTCAGGAATCGGTGCACAATTCCATGAATTTTCAATCTCCTTGACCAACCCAAGGGGGAAAAATACTTCAATAATATTGATTTGAATTATTTCTACCACTATGTCTCAATAGAGAATATCGATGTATGGAAGACTTCCTTCAAGTACAAAGAAGGTCTTTTTGAATGGTTGGTCATGCCCTTTGGCTTGAGAAATACCCCAACAAATTTCATGAGGATGATGGACGATATCTTATCGCATTTCACCAATTATTTTGTGTTGGTGTATTTGGATGAAATCATCATCTTCAACAAGAGTTGGGAGGAACACTTTCAACATATTCAAAAAGTTTTGCACACTCTTCGATAGCACAAGCTATATGCAAATTTGGAAAAATGCTCCTTCAACATGAAAAGAGTATAGTACTTAGGATCTATTGTTGATGAGCATGGTTTTCATGTCGATCCAACAAATATCCAGGTCATTCGTGACTAGCTAGCATTGTGCACACTCACTGAGCTTCAGAGCTTCTTAGGCCCTGCCAATTTCTATCACAGGTTCGTGCTGGGATTATCCTATATTGCATGGGCCCTTATCCAAGATAATGGATGTTATCAAACAAATCAATAAGTGAGGACACAAAGTAATCTCCCTAAATTCTATAGAAATCTAGAAAAAAATAATACAAAATACAAACTTCACCTTAGATTTCATTGTCATATAAACTAGTTCAGAGAGGAATGAGTGACATACCTTTTAAATGATGCTTGATCCTCACTAGTGTCATCCTTGTCACTCTGTATTTGGATTTGCGGGATGGTGAAACTATTTAAGAATAAAAAACCAACAAAGAGAGAGAGAGAACAAAGATATATATATTCCAATTAATTTTATGTATAAGATCAAGGAGTTATACAATAAAATCCAAGACACCTTTATAGGAAAGAAATGTATTATTGCATTATATTAAAATTGAAAGTGGAGAATACAACCCATTCCTTGATGTTGCAATATCCCTTTCAATGGATATTTACTCCAACACACATTTTCTCCAATGCCTTGATGAAGAAGATCCACAATTTGACTTAGAGAGCTTAAGCAAAGCTATCTCAAGTATAATCTATAACAGAAATCTTCATGCATATGCAAACCTTAGAATTTTCAACCTTAGCCTTTTCTACGAGAGATCCCTTCTTTATATAGGGTGAAAGAGGGATGGATGAGGAGATTAGGATGATCCCACTATATCATAGAAGCAAGTAATATCCAAACCGATCGAAGGCCACCTCATCTTCTAGAACATTCCTGAATTTTGACTTTTCCTTTGCTTAAGTATCATCGCACTATATGCACAAGTAGCCTATGATGACACCATAGTCCATATTTGGTGTAGATTATGATGATCAAGCATCATCGCACCCCGAGCACAGAGCAAGGGCGATAATATTCCTTGTCATAGTTTTTGAAGGAGGAAGAGCAAGCTACTTTTCTCTTGGAGAAAGTCTCTTTTTATATTTTTAGGGAACATGGAAGTGAGTTAAGCACATGTTGTCAGTTGATCACTGGGGTGACCAAAATAATGTGCAACAGAATTCCCCCCAAAGTATGAAGTTGGAACCTATGATAGCTAAAATACTTTGTAGAATGTGTGTGTTGAAAACAATGAGCGCATTGATTGGGAACTTGCAAACAATCAAGTATCTGCATAATAATATACCATCTTCTGAGGTATAAATTCTCATACTTAGACTATAAGTGACTCTAATAATAACTTTCAAGTGAGTCATGGCCACTAAACATACACTATGGATCCATGTCATCATGATTCAACATAGACACGAGGAATACACTATGGATCTATGCTCTAAAAGAATTCAAATTCGTACATAGCCACAAGACATACACATTGGATCTATGTGTCAGTACTAACTTATGAATACTCAATCACAACTTGGATCGATATGATGAGATCCATGGTATTAAATTACATCGTCTCTAAGTACAAATCTATCCATGTGATTACAGGTGTCAAAGTCGAACATGGTAGAAAACACTTGATTACCGATCATTAATGAAAAACTGTTAAAAAGTGTGAGGGAAATCACCATTGATGTCAATATATCCCAAGGTAATCTAGTACAATCCAATGAGTGTGAATGAATGAGTTGAAGTTGAACACTCTATGGAATCTTCCAATCAGGGGCCAATGATGTGAACCCACTGTTGAAAGTGAGGAAACCTGCCATTGAGGCATGCAATCTCCAAGGTACCAATGTGATTTATAAGTCTTGTTCCCAGATAATGAGTTGAATTAGACAGGAAAAGACTCATCATAGGAAGGCCTTGTTGTATCCCCCGTCAATGACATGAAATATGTGGTGGATTTGAGGTAGAGAAGAGTATGAAGTGATTTGGAACTGACTCAGGGGAGGTTGACATGGTATAAAATTTATAACTACAGATGGATGACTGGATAGAAGGATTGTTTAGGTTGGAATTCTCTTGAACATATGAACGACACAACAATTGTCTTGGAAGCATTGATTCAAAGGAGGACCCAACATATGAACTTGTGGATGGTCAAACAAGAGAGAAATGGATTTACCAACCTGGATACAATGATGAAGGGGGGTGTCATGTTCAAGAGAGACTTTACTACCACTAACACAAATACAACGACACATTTCTTCCCAATTTCCCCCCACCATCTCTGGTGAGTACCTCTTTATTTTTACGCAAGATTGAGGAGGATAACATATGCTTGTGATGTAAGCTCATCCTTCGGATGAGTCCCTCATAATATTTTTAATGAACCCTAAGAAGGAGTGTTTAGATCCCATATGTGTAATGAATCCAAAGAAAGAAAACTCAGGGGTTTTTCATGTTTAGAGAGTCTTAAAAACACTTAAATAGAACTACATAAGGTCCTTTTTCGTAAGTTAGTTTGATGAGACTGAAAAAGAGATAACCTATCCCTCATCAGACGTTTTCTTCAAATATTTTTACGAGTGTGAAAAGAACAAGGTCGCTCGGCTATCTTTTCATCTTTAGGGAGTTTGAAAAGAGCTTAAAGGATGCTCCATAGGTTACGTTTTTCGTATTACCAATGAAAATTCGAAAAAATGACAAAAGATTACTCGTTTGCATTCTCATGGCTTCATGAACATGAGAAAAAATTAAGAATGTGATCGGAGTTTTTTCCTAAAAACCCCTAACAGAATCTATACATAAGAAAAATACACAAAAACAATAAAAAATGGTGGACCCCTGTCAAACGTCGCATCCTTAGGCCTTTTAATCTTCAATAGGAAACACTTCGTAAAGTTGATTAGACTTTAGGGCATCTGTAAAATATAAAAAATAATTTAATTTTGTAATAAAACATAGTAAAAAACAATTAAATAAGCTAAAACAACCCTCTTACCATTTGATTTTAAAATTTACCCAAATAGTGCCCCAAAACACTCTTTTCTCCTAAATTTCAACTGTCGATTCTGGAGCGCCTGGTGGATCATTTTGCTAACCGACTCCGTCAAAAAGGTAATATTTTGGTTCTTTATATTTTCATTGTTTAAATTTATTTTTTATTGGTTTTTTGTTGACTCTGGGTCAATCTTTTGGGGGTACCTTCTCTTTTAGATCGTCGCAGGACCACAGTATCATGAACTGTGACGATCTGGAATTGCCATAGGTGGCTCAAAGACAGGGTGTGATGACGTTTCTCTGCATGAAAGTATAGCCCTGCGGAAACCACAAATCAACTTTTGAAAAGATAAAATTAACTAGAAAAACTTCCAAGAATGGATTTTTTATGATTCTAATCTTCTTTTGATGTTCCTTGGCAGTCTTTCCTTGGTCAAAATTCTCAAGTGGAGTGAACGAGAGCATGAGGAAGAATACTATTTTATCGGGAATGACCTGAACACAGTTATGGCACATAGGCAATGTGGATTACTCAAGTTTTTAAATATTCAAGGCATGAGAGCCCAACTGAGATTGCTAGAGTATCTCATTCACATGTGGGATGTGAACAAATAACCCTTTTGCATGGGTGTGAATACAGTCACATTGGATATAGATGATATATAATTTCTAACGAGGTTGTCTCTATGAAGTTCTTGTGTAACACTCACAGGAACAAGGGGTGGGGGAGAACCTATGGATTACTATGTTGCTCACCATTGTGTGCCAGATACAAAACAATATAGTGGCAAGGTGGACATCAGAGATGTTCGAGATTTACCATTGTAGACCATCCTTTATACCATTTCCCAGATTGTAGGGAGCACATCTCTCCATATGGATTTTCAAATCCATTTTTATTATGCAATAGAGTGCATGGAACCCAGGGTCTTCAATTGGTGTGAAGGTATCCTGAAGAGCATGAAAAAGAAACTAACAAAGTATCAAGACAATCGGTTGAAACAGTTTGGTTATGGGTCCCTTTTGGTATCCTTCTTCTTGGAGATGGTTCTTTTCCTACGTCTATAGGTGGAGTGGGGCATACCCGCTTGACAAGATCCACTGATGAAGAGGTGGGTTGACCTGATGGCTCATCACAGTGGTGTGCCTATCATCAAGTATGACAATGTTTTCTTCCAATGGATGAGGAATCAACTAATCATGGTGGAGGACTATGCGTATGCCGAGACAAATTTTCGTGGGGATCCTAACTTATCTCTTCCCGAGGGATCTGAGTGGGGATACATAGGTAAGAAGGAAATTTTTCATTATATGATGTTTTTGATATTTTAATTATATAAAATGTTTTTTGTGTCATTTATCCAAGACTAATCAAGTGATCTCAATAATGCAGATGTGGGGCCTTATCGTCCTCTAGGATCATCTCCCATTTAGAGCCAAGGAGAGAGATGTGTTGTAGCAAGAGTGGTCGCCATGGATCTCGAGGTGATTGAGAAGAACCTAGAGGGATTAACCATGAATATCCATAATGCCACAGTGGATGAACTTCCTAGGCACTATCAACGCCATACAATTTTCGTATATGCATCTATTGGTCGAATGCTCTGTAGAGTAGCATGGGTAGTTTATTGTTACAATGAGCAACATCCTTGATCCTTTTTGTACATGAAGCCATGAGCTTCACTTTTTGATTTTGTGAACCTTGGAAAAAACACTTTTTGTAACTTTTATCGTTATTAATATAAAGTTCCTACCAGCTTACTTGTCTTTTTAAAATGTGTGTTTGGATTTATAAATGTCTCAAATGACTGTCTAGAACATAATTATCCAATGCATCTGTCAATGTGTTTAGACATATAGGAATATGTTGATATTTGATATAGTCAAAATGTCTTTCCAAGAGGTGAATTTTTAAGTATACCCTTAACAAAGTAGGACTTCAAATGGAATAAATGTTACTTAATTGCAACACTACTAACTGTGAATCGAGTTGTAAAATAAGCTGACAGATGCCAAATGAAATGGAATTAGTTAATAATTCGACAATTGCACTGTATTTCGTGATATTATTGGTTGCACGACCAAGGCAACATCGTGTAGACTGATCAACTCATCTGTAGGTGCATAGATTTCCCATGCAGTAGATGCTAGGTTTTGAGTACTACGAATAGAACCATCAAAAAATTCAATATAGAGTAGCGAAGACATTGACATCTAGAAACCAAGCATAATGAAAGGTAAGCAGCTAAAAGGAATAACAAAAACGAAAAAGAACAGTAGAGTATAGTACACTAAAAATACACAACACTCATGCAAAAAATAGTTTAAGCATAGTACTTCTTCAAGTAAATCCCATTCCTAGGTTCACTCAAAGGAATTTCATCATAATCTACCAGCTCATAATCTCCTTTCTCTAACGCTTGTTTTACAATATAAGGTCCACGCCACATAGGCTTGAATTTAACGACCCCTAATAAGTCATGATCATGTTCGTAAATAAGAACTAAATAAACCTAAGAAAAAACATGTGGTTCGACATTCTTGTCATATTAATCTTTGACACGCTTCTTCTGAGGTTCAATGACTAAAGAAACATCATGATGAGTCTCGTCTAATTGCATAAAATGAAACAGACATCCCTCTTCAGCTGAGGTGTTAGGGAGAAGTCTGATAACCAATTTCAAAGATGGGATTTCACATTCAATTGACACAATAGCTTCAATACCATATACTAACTAGAAAGGTATGAACCCCTGTGGTAGATTTAACATATGTCTGATAGGTCCATAATGAAGAGAAGAGCATCATGTGACAACTTGACTTGTTAATTCCTATCATCCGTCGAAGCATAGTATTAAAAACTTTGTTAATTGCTTCAACCTGGCCATTGGCCCGTGGATAGTAAGGTGTTGATTTTTCATGGCGAATACCCACCTTCTCGGTAAGTTCATACATCATGAAATTGTGAAAATGACTATAATGGTTTGTGACGATGGCTTGAGGGACACAAAATTTAGTAACAATATGATTGAATATGAAAAGTGTTACAATTTTTCCGGTATTATCAAATGTAGGCATTGCCTTAGCCCATTTATTGAAATAATCGACGGATATGATGATGTATCCATGCCCCCCAACTGAGTGAGGATTACATGTCATGAATTCAATCCCTCATTTAGTGAATGGACCAACGAAAACTATAGGGTAAAGAAGATCAAGATGAGATCAGATATTATTGTTATATGTTTGACAAGCATGGAATTTCTAGATGATAGTAATACAATCTTTAAACAATGAAGACCAGAAGTAACCAACTCATAATATCTTTTGGGTAGTGTCATACCCAGACATATGACCGCCACATGATCCAGAATGACAGTCATTCAAATATTTCTCAACTTCATCATAGGCTAGGAATGATCAAAAAATCTAATCAATACCACGACGGTAAAGGGAATCACCAAGAATAATGTATCGACGGGATTGGTATCGAATACGACGATGATCCACACTAGAAATATCGGGCTGTAAATTTTGGGTTTGGAGATAAATGATAATGTCTCCATACCATATGTCGTCAGAATTGATCAGAAAAAGAGATTCATTAGGAAAGTAATCCTATGCCACAGTTTCTATCTCAGTAGAGGGAAGGTCACATATTAATTCGGGAACCAAAGATTTCTTTGATTTGACATGCTCAAATCCCAAATCAAACTCTTGGAGAATAACTATCCATTTAGAGTATTTTCCCCCTATAAATTTTCAAATAAGGATGTGTTGCATGGGGTTGCAATCGGAAATGATTGTGGTTTTGCATAATAAGATGTAGTGACAAAAATGTTGAACAACTTCCAAGGTTATTTTCTCCACATGTAAATATTTGGTTTTGGTGGTCATGAGATTCTGACTCAAATAGTATATAACATGTTCATCATGCAAATATTCCTCTTGGACTAGAACCATAACAATGGTAGAGTCCAAAGCAGCTTAGTATAGGAAATAATATCGACTATAATGGGGTGGAAATAAGAGTGGTGAACGGGTTAAGGCAAGTTTGAAAGCTTCAAAGGCTTTGTTGGTAGTGTCGTCCCATACAAAATCGTAACCCTTTTTAAGAAGTCGAGTAAAACCTTTCGTTAATTCAACATAATTGGGGATGAATTGATGTAAAAAGTTTGTCTTCCCTTGCAAAATTTGGAGTTGTTGCAATGTATAAGGAGGAGGAAGATTGAGAATAGCTTCAACCTTAAGAGGATCCACCATGATCCCATGTGTAGAAATGATAAAACCAAGAAGTCATCTAGACTTCACACAAAAAACACATTTATGTGGATTCAATCGAATGTGATAATAACAACAGCGTAGGAATATGGTTTGTAAATGTATCGGGTGATATTGACAACGCATGGAATGCGCCGGTAAATCATCCAGTTAAGGTTTTACAATGTGCTTAATATCATTAAAAGAATAAGACATAGCATGCTGAAAAGTTGCACTAGCATTATTGAGACCAAAAGGTAGTTTCTGGTATGTGAAGGTTCCCCAAGGGGAGATAAAAGAAGCCTTATGTTGATCCACAAGTAAAATGATGATTTGATTATAGACGGAGAAACCATCTATTAAAGAGAAGATTCACTCCTAGCATAGTCATCAACAATCTGGTCAAGGAAAGGGGTTGGATAATTGTCCTTGGGACAGGCCTTGTTGATATCCCTATAATATACACAAACATGAATTGTGCCTTGTTTCTTCGTAACCAGAACCAAATTAGTTACCCAATTATTCAAAGCCATAGGAAAAATAAAACCAACTTTAAGAAGTTTTTCAACTTCAAGTTTAATAGCAGTAGCTTTGCATGGATGTACTGGGCGAAGTCTTTGTCGAACGAGTTTAGCATCCGGGTAAGTCTTAATATCGTGTACAACAATATCTGGATCAATGCTAGGAATTTCTTCGTAACTCCAGGAAAAAATGTCACAAAATTCTTGGAAAAGAGATTTATAAATCTGGACCTCATCGACAGAACACGAGGCACCAATGTGAACATTTTCCACGACTTCAGGTTTAATCACAATATCTAAAGGTATGGTGGATGAAATGTTACCCAATTTCCCTTCATATAAAACATCATGTATTGGTTCAGGAACAAGGGAAAATTCACAATAGTAGACGGATCTGAAATCCGTTGAGACTGTAATCTAGGGATATACTTCCCATACACTGTGTTATGACCCCCAACTTGAGGTTGACCTACAACAAGAATTTGAAAACCAAAAGTGATAGAATGACTTGTGCCTCCAATTTTATTGGATATACCTGGGCCAGGATGATTAGATCCTCCAGGTGAAGGTGGAGGAGGAATTCTAGGTCCCTCAAAGAGAACCTAGGTAGGTGTAAGAACATAACTACTAGCATCATTATACCCAGGAGGAACAAAAATATTATCCCCTTCAGACGGGCTCTGGGTAGGATTAGCAATAGATGTATTTAGAGAATGATACCCAGGTGGAAGTGATGTATTTTGTCTAAGAGGAAGTGGTGTTCAAATGGGATCTTGAGTGATTACTACACTTATGGAAGAAACAAGCGTAGCTTGTGGGACCATGCTAGAGCTAGTGACTTGGAGAGGAAGGATTGTATGAGAACCAACCAATAATTGGTCAGAGATTGTGACAACATTATTGGTCATGTCAATAAAATGATCTAAGGGTACTATGTAGGAAGTATAAGTCACAGGCGTATGTGATGCCATAGATTTATTAGAGGTTCTCTTGCATAGATGACTCATTCCTAGTTTTTCAAAAATATATTTTCCAGAAGAAGTTGTCAAAAGAGAACATATAGGACTAGAAGATCTAGGATCAACATTTCTAGTAGTATGAACTGAAGTTCTAAATAAATCTCTTTGAAAGAGACGATTGTCTACACCATAATATGTGTGAGGTCCAATAGGTATTCCAATATAATCTTAAGCAACAACGTTTCTTGATGAATTTATCTGAAGAAAAATTGGATCTCGTACCACAGTCAATAACGGATTTACAGGAAGTATGGATTCCTCCAATGGAGTAGAAATTCCAATATCAGAGGCTACATCGTTATTGACTTCTCCTTCAGGAGAACCCTCTGGTGAGTTAGTATGCAAAGGAGTATATTCTTTCAGATCCTCAGGAGGTAACCCTTGCATCCTACGTGAGCAACGAGGGCCGATGTTGGCCACACCAAATAAAGAATGAAAGCAATCTATCGCCAACTAGAGAAACAAATATCACTCACTAATAAAATCTAGATATCAGACACGCAAACAAACCTTCTTGTTTCAAAGTCACTAGTTGGTGATGGAATCCAACGTTGCGAAATCAAGATAAGAAGGGGCTGGGATAAAGCGGGTGGAAAAGTTACGTTGACAACCTGCTTAACAGACGTGCACCCTGGTGCAAGCAACCACACACAATCATGCATATACCCTCTAAGGATCCCAAGTGAGTTTGACCAATGTTGATTCCAGGTACCGTGAAGACTTTGCCCTCGACAGTCACCTCGTGTAAAGACTCCAAAGAGATAGGCCACTAAGTTTACCAATTACGAAAATGATGCCTAGGGAAGCAGTCGAAAGTCCGATCCATGTGGAAGGGCAGGATATCTAGTCGTAAAATCAAATCGATAAGGTCCCCACGGGATTTTCTTCTCAAGTGACCCCCAATAATATGCACAATCTCTACACCAAGACCAACAAAGCAGGGTGAGTAACTCTGTCAGTCCTAATGCGACCTTGTGATTGACCCTTGTGTTAGAAGGGCTTCCCACAAAAAAATGTAGCAATTGGATTTGTACTCTCCCTATCAAAAGATACTATTGTGTTTTTTGATGCTTTGGAGAGTGTTCCTTACAAACTATTCCAAAGCACTATCCTAGATAATGCTGGTGTAGAAAAGTTCTAGAAAATAAAAATTTCCAATAGATTTTAAAATTACGTTGTATTTTAAAGGTTGTTTCTTACTCAAAAGGGAAACATAAATGAAATTGATGATATATTTGACCTTGACCCTGTAAGATGCAAGAAGAGATGAAATGAAAATGTTTCATTCAATGAAATCTAATTACAGTAGAGAGAAGGTTTTTCTTTTCTAGAATACAAAAGTTGTCAAGCAAAATTTCTTTATCTTTGAATAGTATGAATTCCAAACAGTCAAAGCTATCAGCTTTTCAAAATTTCTCTTTTCCACAAATATATGAATGAAAAAAATTCTTACAAAGACTACTAAAGCAATTAATAAACTTCATCTCTTTCCATTTCAAATCAGAACAAAGATGTAATGAAGAAAAGAAAGAATGGCCTAAGAAAACTATTGCACTCTCAACACTATTCCTAAATCAAACTCATAATGCAAACAAAAAATCAAATGATAAGAAACCTTTTTTTGAATGCAAACAAATATTTCCTCTTAATCAATCAACAATCCAAAAAGTAAAAACAATCCAAAACTCAAAAGAAATCAAAGACTACTTATCAAACAAGAACCCAGAAACAAAATCTTGAGATTATACCCTTGTGACAAGAAGTCAAGAAACAAAATTTGCAAAGCTTGTAAAGAAGACTTTCAATCCTTGAAAATCAATCAAATCTAGTCTTAAAATTTGTAAACCAATCACTCATGAGTGTCAAAAGTTCATCCCAGGCAGTAAAGACAAAACCGGGCAAAGAAAATAAATTTGACTGTCACCAAATAATTCCTACAAGAATAGTCACAGGCTGCAGAGGGGTGTAGTGCGATGATCTAGGATCGTCAGAAGATGTCAACAAGTCACAGTGAGATATCGACGCTCTTTTCTACACAAGTAGAGTGCGAAGAGAAGGAATCTTCATGGGATGTCAATAGGACACAATGAGACGATCTATGAATAAAAATAAAAATGGGAAAAAATGACAAAATTTCTCAATGAACTTTCAGGACTAGAGAGTCAATATGGATCACCCACAGTGTCAGAGAATGAAATTGATCAAAAGAAGGTAGGATAAAATAAAATACGAAAAAAAAAAACAAAAAGAGGTCTTATCCCCAATACAGTTTCCAATTTTGTTATCGGACAAATTGGTAAGTGCGGACACACACTAATCTCCCTAACTTCAACAAGAAGCTAGAACAAAACACAACATAATACAAACTTCACCTTAGATTTCATTGTCATATAAACTATTTCAGAGATGAATGAGTGACATACCTTTTAAATGATGCTTTATCTTTGCTAGTGTCGTCCTTGTCACTCCATATTTGGATTTTTGGGATGGTGAACCTATTTAAGAAGCACAAACCAACAAAGAGAGAGAGAATAAAGATATATATCTTCCAACGAATTATATCTATACGATCAAGGAGTTATACAATAAAATTCAGGACACCTTTATAGGGAAGAAATGTATTATTGCATTATATTAAAATGGAAAGTGGAGAATACAACCCATGCCTTGATGTCACAAGATCCCTTTCAATGGATATTTGATCCAACACACACACCTTTGCTCCAATTCCTTGATGAAGAAGATCCACAATCCGACTTAGAGAGATAAAGAAAATCTATCTCAAGTATAATCTACAGAAAAACTCTTCATGCATATGCAAACCTTAGAATTTTCCATGAGAGATCCCTTCTTTATATAGGGTGAAAGAGGGATGGATGAGGATATTAGTATGATCCCACTAAATCAGAGAAGTGAGTAAGATCCAAACTTATCAGAGGACACCTCATCTTCTAGAAGATTCCCTTCTAAAACATTCGTGAATTTTCACTTTTCCTTTGCTTAAGCATTTTCGCACCCTATGCACAGGCATCCTGCGATGATGCCATAGTCCATATTTGGTGGAGAGTGCAAAGATCAAGAATCGTCGCACCCCAATCATAGAGCAGAGCATGACCATCTTCCTTGTCATATTTTTTGAAGGAGGAAAATAAAACTACTTTTCTCTTGGAGAAAGTCTCTTTTAATATTTTTAGGGAACATGGAAGTGAGTTAATCACATGTCGTCAGTTGATCACTGGGGTGACCAAAATAATGTGTAACACAAGGGGTGGAGGAAAGGAAAATTTCATTTGGGTCCAGTTGCAACAAAAAGTGTTTGACGATTTGAAGTTGTAGCGCTTGTGCTTAGCATCAATGTTGTCACTACCCAACCTGTAACAACCTTTTGGGATTTAGATAGATTATTTAGACTATGTTGTGGGTACATATCTCACTAAGAATCGACATCCTGTGGCCTATCATAGTGAGACACTATCGAATATTGTCCGTAAGTACCCAACTTGTGACAAAGAAATGTACTCCATTCTACAATCCTACCGCCAATGGAGACATTACATTCTTGGGAAGGAAAAAATCATCCACATTGATCATAAGCCTCTACAGTTCATGGAGACACAAGGAAAATTGCAGAATGGTCGCCACCATAAGTGGTCCAAAAACTTGCAGCAATTCCATATCAACATCAAGTATAATATAGGGAGCACCAACCATGTTGTTGAATGGCTCACTCGACCTCCAGTTGCAACATTAACCATGATGCTACACTCCTGCAAACATGAGACCTCTGAGAGGCCCAAACTTTACAAGATTGGTCTTGACTTCACCACTACCTACCATATGTTGGGAATAAACACAATTGTCACTGATTTCCATCTCCAGGATAGGTTTTTATGCCATTTGTGCCATATTTTCTTCCCATCAAGTGATGTTGATTTGGGAAGCTCACTACAGTCGGGTGGCAGGACACTTCGGTACAAAAATGACAATGGAAGTGTTACAACAATATTTCTATTGGTCGAAGCTTTGATAGGATGTCAAAAAGTATATCAGGTCCTGCATAGCTTGTGCCATTTCCAAATCAGGCATTAAGAAACAAGGCATGTACACCCCTCTACCTACTCCCAACAGGCCCTGGGAATCCATCTCGATGGACTACATGTCGGGCCTTCCTTCAACCAAGAATGGAAATGATTGTTTTTTGTGGTGGGTCATCGATTTTCCAAGATGGAGATTATGGATGCTTGCAAGAAGAGTGTCACAATGAAGGCCACTGCCAAGCTCTTCCTTGAATGAGTGTGGGAACATTTTGGGATACCACAAACCATCGTATTATATCAAGAAATCTAGTTCCTTAGCACATTCTAGTAGAGCCACTGGTCCACATTGGACACCAATCTCACCAAATTCACAGCCTTCCACCCCCAAATAGATGGTCAAACCAAGGTTGTCAATAAGATGATCATCCATATATTGCACATGTATAGTTCCAAGAATATGTGCACATGGAATGAGATTCTTTCATATGTTCAACACAGTTACAATAGAGCCATACATAGCTCAACCAGCCACAACCCCTTTCAGGTGGGGTTGATATTTCAACCCTTAGGTCCCATGGATCTTTCACTACCCCTTGCGTCAACACAGGAAGAATCATCCCATGCACAAGATGAAGCCGAAAAATCCACCCGGTTCAATGAATGAATCCAACACATCCTCCAACAAGTTTAGGATATTTTGCAGAAGTCCAATACCAAGTACAAGAAACTCCATGATCAACGTCATGTGCCACACAATTTTAGAGTGGGAGATAAAGTTTGGTTGCATTTGTAGAAAGAATGTCTTACAAAACCCCATAGAAATCTTCTTCCACTCCTATATGGACCTTACATGATCACCAAGGCTATGGATGACAATTATTTTTAGCTCAACATTCCCCCCTTCGTTTACTTGCAACCGATGTTTAATGTGGAACTCCTTCAACCATACTTTCCACCATTATTGGACACCTCAGAGATAGCAGAACAATTGACACCGACTGAGATCAACCATGACCGCATGGAACAAGAATCCAATGATCATATCATGGAAACAAGTCAAGGTTACTCTCCAACATAGGCTTAAGCTTTATAATGCTCTGAAAGTGGGGTAGCTCCTGCACCAAGCAAAATGGCTCACCTGGGGCCAAATTCAACAGAAATTTCCTCATTTGATGGGGAACTCAATGCAATGGAGACCATAGCTTCCTAAGGGCGTATGATTGATCTAGGCGTATATCGATGGCCACCCACCTCTTCAGGCTGACTCACTTACAATTTTCATCTTGGCAGTTAAAGTTTCCATCTTGGCAGTTTTTTTCTAGCTTTTCGGGTCCTAAACTTCCAAGGCGGTTTTGAGGCCCAAAATAGTGTTTTTTTCACTAGCCACAGCCACATTCTAGAGAAAGTTAGAGTTTTATGGAATAAGGTGTATTCCTTAGATAAACCTTTCCAACAGTTTATCGTGTGCCTAAAACAATGGTCATATGCAAAAGTTACGATCCCATGAAGTTGATGTACCAACTTACCAGATAGGGGACCACATGACTTTTGGCACTTCATCTCCTATGGTTAGGTTTTTGGATGTCTAGGGTTTTATTATTAATTATGGATGCTTCATTGTAATGTTCTTAGGAGAATGCGCATAACCGCCACATCTCTTCGCAAAGATTAGCTACCACCATTCGAGAAAAATTGTTTCATTATTCATTTTACAGGTTCAACAGATTTCTTTATTGAATAGAAGTTATGTTTTAATGTATCTTTGTTATTATTCTCTGTATATCTATGTTATTGTTATATATATATGTTTCATTTCATTCCACTCATAAATCCATATCATCAGAGCTTGTGGGTTTCATAGATTCTGATTGGGCCGATTCCACAGATGAATGGAAGTCCACTTCATGCTTTGTTTATCACCTTCGTTCTACTCCTATTGCATGGTATTGTAAAAATAAATTAACAATTTCATTGTCATTTGTAGAGGATAAGTATTGTGATGTTGTTATTATTAGTCAATAAGTCCTTTGTCTTTGAAAATTATTGACAGAGTTTCACAACATTTTACATGATCATCCCACTACTCTTTTCTATGATAATCATAGCACCATCCCATCTCTCACAACCTAGCTAGTTGTGCATCAAAGGACCAAGCACATTGATATTCACACGCATTTCATTGAACAACTCATCTAGGATGATGTTATTCACTTGGAGTACTTTCCTACTGAATAGAAGGTTGATGACATATTCACTAAACCTTTGTCATCCCCTCATTTTATTTAGTTACGATCGATGCTTTGGGTGAAGGAGGTTATCCTTGGGCATAATATTGAGTCCTCCTGCCTTCACTTTTTTTATTTTTCATTTTTATGATGTATTCTCACTTTTTAGGAGGACGTTTTGGCTATGGGTTTTTCTCCTTTGCTCGATTTATAAGAGTTTTACATGGGTACCTTATCAGGCCTTGTTTTCGGGACTCATTCTTTTTTGTATTTTGTTTTCTCCCTACGTTTCACTTATTGGGGGTGTTAGGGATCCAATGTAGATTAGCTTTGTGAGTTGTAATATCACATAGGTGATCTTATCATCCCAGCTATGATAACTATCATTGGGTCTATGTCATTGTATAAATAAACCTTCATTCTTTTACATTAACATATAGATCTTGTTTAGATAATTCAACCTCTCTTGTTTTTATAAGTCTTTGGTGTTGCAGTGTGATCTTGAGGAGTTTTTATGTTCTTCAATTTGATCTCTCAAACCTTAAGAAAGGTAAGGAACCAATGGAAATCCATATCTATCATGGGCCAAGAGGCATCAAATCCTTGGAGGTGCAAACCTCTCTTTAGAACACAAAACTTGAGGAAATGTTTGCACCTCAACGGATTTGATGTCTTTAGGTGCATGATAAATCCTGAGTTCATGTAATAAATTTTACCACCTTTAGAATAAATAAGATAAATTATTTAAATTTTAAAAATGATCATTCAAGATGAAATTTTCTTTACGACATTGTCTAAACATTCTACATTTTAACATTTTTCACCGAAATCTGACAATATAAATCTGTGCGAAAATTGCAATTTTTTGTTGTTTAAATTGCATTTTTAAATGCATAAATGGATTTAGCATCCTGAAAACCCACTAGGGAACTCAAATTAATAGTCTAACCCACTCAAATATGTAGATCCAACCATTTACTACGAGATTTGAAAAGAGCCAAAATGCAGAACATTTAAACTATGACTTCTTTTTTTTTGTAAGTTAGTTGATACATTAGATCCTGGAAACAGTTACATAAGATGAAAATATTCTATCTAGCGTGACAGTGGTGCCCAGCTAAGAAACCACCGCTATCCTAAGTGCCATAAAAAGGATGATTTGGAATCATATTTGGCAGTGGTTCCCTTTCAGGAAACCACCGCTATCGATTGTTCAAAAAATGGGGTGATCCATGTCCATGCCACGCAGGGAAAATACCATAGTTTAGAAATAAGTAAAAAAAAAAAACTAAAAGACAGAAAACCTTCCCTGGTTTTCTATGAGAAACATTCTGCCAAAAAATGGAAACAGGAAGAAATTTAAAGACCTGGATCGAGTCTGGGCCCGGTGTAGACAATGCACGCCTGAGACTTTCCCTTGTCACATTTCATCATTTCCTGTCGTAGATACTGGAGGAAGGCCATCAAATTGTCAACCCTGCTCCAGCGATCTTCCTCTATGTTGTGCATTTCAAGAGAAATTTGTTTAAGCTCTCTTAGGTTCCGATTGATGTCACTCAGGTCCCGTTTGAAGCTACTCAGGTCCCTTTGGAGAATTATCATGGCGTCCAAGCCTGTGCTCGGTGCTTATGACCACCTTCTGGATAGGTTGGGGAGTCTGA
>ML788533.1:408052-428487 GCA_009831015.1 Picea engelmannii | reverse complement strand
ACAATTTAAACCACGATCTCAACCACAATGCACAAAGTGAAATATCAATAACACACAACACAGAAGTTTTACCGGGGAAAGCGTAAAGCTAAAAACCCCACTATCATATATTATGAATCATGAAACAATCTCATACAAAGCTCCAATCCAAGAGCTCTCAGTACAATCCAATCGTCTCACACTGTCATACACAAATTAACAAATACATGCGCCAATTTCCGTGACCAGACAGCCTGCCTCCTCTGCACAAACTCTGCAATCTGAATTCTCACAATGTATCAAATGAATCGTTTGCACATGCTCATAAGCATATCCAATGCATGTGTGAACAACTCACAACTGATAGCCAACTGTTCCTTTCACCTGTTATCTCAACTGGTGTCCATTGGAATGACATGCATGTAGTTAATCGTGGCAAGTCTTTAGTTGCATGCGATTTTAACTGATTGTGAATTAATGAATAATTAATTCACTGAACTCGCACTAATACAACTAAGCTTAACTCACTTAACTACACTTACAATTCTGTTACAATTCCAAATCACTTAGTTATGAATGAGATAATAGATTAATATTTATTGTCTAATTTAATTAAGGGAAAACTAAATTAGACACATGTTTCTTGTTGACTTTTCAACAAACATAAAGAAAGGGAGAAAACATCATCAACACAAAAATAACCACAAACATGACAAGAATGAGAAAAAGAAGAAATCTTATAAGAAGAAGAAGAGCCTCTACGCAAAAGGGGTTACTGACTCGTCTGAAGAAAGAAATGAAAGGAATTATGATAGAGATAGAGAAAAAACTCTCTCTATGGAAGTCAAGCCAAATATTGATGAAGATAAAAGGAAAGAAACAATGGATTCACAAGAAGAGGAAAATGTTAAAACAGATGGGGAAGTGGACCTTGAAGAAGAACTTGTGTGTGCCTTAAGTTAAATAAAGTAGCTTAGGAAAAATAATTAAAAAAAAAAGAAGATAAAGAAATATGAAGAAGATGATCATGATTCAAAATCCAAAATGTCACAAATGATTGAATAAACAAAAAATACTATCATGAACCTAAAGGTTCAATTATAAGAGGCGATAATAATGGAATAAATGGTGAGAATCTAACTGAAGGAAAAGGAAGAAAAATGTGAAGGGATCTAATTTGAAATTGTTTCCTTAAGAAAGGAACTAGAGAAAAACAATTATGACATTGGATAGAAGCTTGAAGTTTGAAAAGAGTACATAATTCATAGACAATATCATCAATTTTCAAATGTCTCTATTCATTAAGACTGGTCTTGGATATGATTTTGTTGTTGCCTCCCTATCAACCCCTGTAATTTATACAAAGAAAGAAGTTTAATTTGTTGCAGAGGGAGTTCAAACTAGTTTTCTAGAAGAACAAGCTATTGTTGACTATGTCAAATAGATTGGTGAGTTGCTTATTCCTCACATGCCTAAATTTCAACATACTACTACATATACCATTGTTGTTGATATGCTAGATTGTTCTACTCCTGCAAGGGAACCTGAACCTGAGCCTAGTTCTTATGATCAATAAACACAAAAATCTATTCCCTATCATCATCCTCACCATAAAAATTGAAGGAATGGAAATCATGCTTTCATATCTTTGTAGAAGAGACATGAAAGCCATATTCTAAAATAGTGTCGACTATTAGGATAAATTGTGGTTGAATTGATGGATGGTCATGGAATAATTTGACTATATGTTTGAGGACCTCATATAATAGTGTATCATCAGTTGTACATACATGCAATGTTTCTATTACTTACTGATGATTTCCCTAAAAGTGGTCAGTCGAGGATCGACCCAACATGACATTTGACTGGAGTTTTGACTGAGTATTTGTCAACTAGAATTTTTGGCAAGAAAAATGTTAAATGAATCCAAGATATCGAATAGGTTTTGTAGAGAAGAATTCAACACCACATCCTACATTTTGAATAGATGGAAAATCAGAGTCAACAACAACAAAACACCATATGAATTATGGGAGGGTAGACCAAAAATAGTTAAATACTTCAAATTTTTCAGAAGAAAGTGATACATAAAGAAAGATGATGAGGATTTAGGAAAATTTTATGCCATAGTTGATGATCTATATCTTTTCATCGTGACTTATAAAGAATTGTATTAAATTATCATAAATTAAAGTGCGACATTAAAGAAGGGAAAAATTAAAAATGAAGAGACATAAGCATTAGATATGAACACAAAAGCTTGATAACAGAGTTCATCCCTAGTGGAGTACGTATTTGGGTCCTTCTCTCAAATGGATATGCTTTTTCATTAACTAAACAAAATAATTTGGAAAATACAGGCATATACCTCATTCTGAAATCAAGTTGCACAAATAATGATCAGATCAGAGAAAAAAAAAAAAAACATCACCATTGGATTTGTGGCATCGAATTACCAAAAAATGACTGTATCCATGCTCTGATCTGACTCTTGCACTCCCAATCCCAAGACAAACTCTGTCTTGGTTTTCATTCCCTCTACACTTGCAAATATGACAATCTTTGTCTCAAAATCTATGCCTGCGGTCGTACAGTATGGTCACGCCTCCCTTGTCTTTGGGAGGATTTGCAATTTTTAATAACTGAAACGATGGATATACCAAGCAACACCCATAAGTGTGTTGGTTAGGGTGGAGTTATGAAGGCATTAGACTAGGCGGAGGTTCCAGGGTCAAACCCGTCGGACTTTGTTTTTGGTAGTTGGTTAATATATATATATATATATTATATTTTTTTTAGTCTGCTACATTTAGCGGTCTGCTAGAAGCTCTACCAAATATCATTAAAAATTGGTGTGGTCCACCATATTTTCACAACCACCATTTGTTTTTTTTGAAACTAAAATCTTTTACGGGACAACATTGGGCATTCTTGGGATGCCATGTGTCATCTAATGACTGGGACAGGTGGCACCTACTGATATGTCCACCTGTATGTTGATGTGGCTTTCCCTATCACTGTCATACTAACATGTGGAGCTCCATGGGTGGTGCCACATGGCGTCTCCTAGGGGTGACACATGGCACATTTGTATTGGTCCATATGGACCCCTGAAAAGTCCACTCCCGGGTGGCATGTGGCAGCCTCTGGTGCTACCATGTGGTATGTTGATGTCAACATCCCATATGATGATGTCACCTTACCACATTAGTTTCTTACGTCAGCAATAGAGATGATGATGTGTCCTCTGCTGACTGGCCCTGTTTGACCGCAATGTTGATTGTGAATATCTTTCAAAACATAACTTAGTTTTACGAGTCATTTACGCCATTAGAAAGATTGTGACACACTCTTCTCGATCATGATGTTTTCACTGAGTTTTGGGAAATTTGAAGTTTTTCCCTTTCTGTGTTTGTTGAAGCCATTCTGAGCATTCTAAGCTACCTCTATGAGTTCTGAGTTATTATTAGACTTCTCTGGATCCTTTTTGGATCATGCCTTCCGACTGAGAGTTTTTTGGACTACCAAAATATTTCATCAATCAATTGGTAAGTGAGGGAAGAGTCCATTCACTTTGTCTTTATCGATCCACTTTTCTTTGCTTGGATGGGTTCCTTTTAAGCCTACTCGAAGATAATCTACAACACCCCTGCGTGAAGTCCTTGTCCTCCTATTTAGGATGATATATTCCTGTAGCTCATCCAAGTACTAAGGTGAAAACTCATCAAATGATGTAATTGAAAGTTCCTCATCTTCATCCATGATCATGGGAGGCTCAAAAAGTTTCAAGTTCTCAATGTTTACAACTGAGTAAATCTGCATATAAGGTGGAAGATCTAGAAGAAAAGAATTGGTACCACTTTTCTCCAATATAGTGAAGGGTCCATAAAATATGGGCTTAAGTTTCTTGCCTTCACTCTTCAATCTCTCCTTGTTGATGTGGAGCCATACTCGGTCTCCAACCTGGAAATGATGATCAGCCTTGTGCTTGTCATGCTGAGATTTATGTTGTGCTTGACTTCTCTCCAATTGTTCCCTAACTGCCTAGTCTATCTGTTGAATCCTCTGGATGAAATTGTGGGCTCTGTCCTTTATTCTATCTTCATTTACATCGAAATCTCTCTCGTACATCAAGTCCAAAGGAACCGTTGTTAGGTACCCAAAACATTTCTCAAAAGGTGAACTCTGAGTGGAGGAATGTAAATATCGGTTGTATGCATGCTGCACATAGGGTCTCTTTTCATCCCATACCTTGGGACGCTTGTTGCAGTAGCCTCAAAGCAAAAGTACCACTGTTCAGTTTACCACCTCTGTTTGTCCACCAGTCTGTGGATGGAAAGTAGTGCTCCTCTTCAATTTGGTGTCCATCATTCTCCACAAGCTAGTCCAAAAGTCCCCAAGTAATCGAGTATCTCAATCCGAGACGATAGATGTGGGTAATCCAAAGTGAACCCAAACATGATGAAAGAATATATTAGTAGTCTTCTCAACAATTATCTTCTTTTTACAAGGCATCAAGATACACATATTTTTGAACCCATCCACTAAAACATACAAATAATAATGACCCCCTTTGGTCATGGGTAAACCCCCTACAAAAACCATGGATATACTTTCCCGTCGATGGGATGGAACATGAAGTGGTGAGTACAACCCTAGTTTTCTATTAATGGTATTAGAAGTAGAACACATCTGTTAAGATCCTAACCCACACATAGGTAGATCAATGTATTTGGATGTAATAAAGGTCAATATTAATAAGGCCTTTCAATAAAATAGAATAAGGAAGATGTAAGAAGACCTAATAGAAGCTTCCGCTTCTAGAAGGATCTTCCTCTAGATGCTTCTCTTAATAGACATATTTAGTATAAATAAGGGGCGAGGGTATGTGAACCCTAGCTTGGAGATTATTGTAACAGAGCTCTGCTCGACTGGAGGTTGCCCCCTCGAAGAGGCATGTGAACATTGCTTTCTGAATCAAAGTGTTTTTCCATTGCTATTTCGTATATCATTTCTGTGTATTGTGAAGATTATGCTGGATATTTTACTGTTATTTTGCCATTTCTAGCATTTTATTTCTGTTCTGCATATTTTATATATCTGGTATCTTGCAAGTGGTATCAGAGCACTTTCCTTGGCATAAATTGTGGGTATTTTGTTTTCAGGGTAGAGACATATTCTGGCATCTTTAAGCCACAGAGATCTATTGTTACGCGCATAAACCCACAGTTGAGGGATTCATACACGCAGGAAATACAAGTGGTTCTTAAGCGCACATCTGTTGGCCACCCTTGTAACCCCTGTTGGTACCCCTTCGAGTGGTAGCACATCAGACAACACCTGTGTATAGATCGGCCTAGATTTCCTGAAGCCCTCTTTAGATAAACCTATCGGTTGCCGGACTGCTATAGTGTCACTGAGAACAGCACTCGGGAAGATACTCTCTAGTACCTGGGTAGTTGGGTAGTACGGCTAAGGGTACGGTCTATCCTCCTTAGGTAGTTCCCTGAGATATTGGACCGAGTACTACTGTTGGACCCCGTATGTATATCAGAGAGCTATAGCATAGGGAAAACCCTTATCTGTAGAACCCTTGAATACCTAACCCTTGGGGAACATAAACAACAACATAAACAAATTAAACCGACGAGATCTATTGACGCGCATCTGTGTTCGGGTTGCTAAGTAAATACTCTATGGTTCAGAATTTGGGGATTTCAACACTGCAACATTCTTTAGACCAAAGCATAACCCATTTTTTCACCATTATTTGAGACCTATTCCATTAGATTCATCTCTTCTCCCTTATCACTTTCATCCATATCATTTTTCTGCAAAATTTTTTGACCCCGCCCAGTCCCTTTTCAGTTCACCCATCATCATGGCCCATACCCGTAACCAAGAACTAGAGTCTTGCTTCAACACCCTGCAATCTGGTTTACTTGAGACCCAACAAGAAGTGCAACAGCTCAGTGCTACTATTGCCTCCCGTGATGCCTCCATGAATGCATCCGTAAATGTAGTCGTGCAGTCCGCAATGGCGGAAGTCAAACATGAACTGACCACCCAGCTTGAATCTGTCTTTGCATCACTCTGCACCAAAATCAATCTCTCTACCGATGAATCTTTTCCTGATGCACATAAAAATACTGAAGGTGAAACTTCTTCCCATTCCTTTCAACCCCATCACTTTCAAAGGGACATACGCCTTCCACGGGTGGATGTAACCAAATTTGATGGCTCGGACCCCACTAGTTGGGTCACACAAATGGAACATTATTTCTCTCTCTACAACATTACAGATGACTTAGCCAAACTCCAGTATGGTGTTCTCCATCTAGATCAAGAACGCTGGCAATGGTGGCAATGAAGAAAAACTTCCCGTCAAGGGTATATTGCTTGGACCCAATTTGTTGTTGAGCTTTATGAACACTTTGACACTGACACCAACCATTTGGGCCATTTGAAAAAATTGAAGCAATCAGGCACATTCGAAGACTTCTGACATAAACCTTCCCTTCGACCCTCCCGAAGTGGAACCAATCATTTCCCTCAATGCTCTCACCGGCTTCACTGCCCCCCAAACCCTCAAGTTAATCGGTTACATCAAGCACCGAAAGGTCATCATCTTGGTTGATAGTGGCAACACCCACAATTTTATTTATCGCCGCATGGCCCAAGAAACCCATTGCTACATCCATGCTGTCAACAATTTCCAAATCATGATTGCCAATGGTGGTTCTATGAAATGTGGCGGGCACTGTGAAAATGTGCATCTCCAAATAGGTGACTACCACCTCAAATCCCATATGTTTTCTATTTACATGGGCGGTTGCGACATTGTGTTGGGTGTCGAATGGCTAAGAACCTTGGGTCCCATTCTCATTGATTTTCAGAACTTAAGCATGCAATTCGACCAAGGAGGCCACAAATATAAATTTCAAGGCATCACTGCGGGTTCACCTGAAGTCATAAGTTCTCATCGCATGGAAAAATTGCTCAATAAATGTCATTCTGGTGTCATTGCCCAACTCAACGCCATACAAGCCACAGAGACCCCACCAGTGCCCCAAGACCTTCAAGCCCTCCTTTCTAAACATCAAACAGTATTTTCCACTCCTCAAGGACTCCCTCCTTCCCATGGTGTCCATGATCATTCCATTCCCCTTGTCCCAGGAAGCCTTCCCCCCAATATACGTCCATATCGCCACCCCTTTGCACAAAAAAATGAAATTGAAAAAATGGTCCAGGAACTCCTTACAGCCGGAGTCATCCATCCTAGTACGAGCCCTTACTCCTCTCTGGTCATCATGGTACTGAATAAACAAGGTTCTTGGAGAATGTGTCTTGACTTCCGTACTCTCAACAAACTAACCATCAAAGAAAAATTTCCCATTCCTGTCATTGATGACCTCCTAGATGAATTGAGTGGCGCCCAATTCTTCACCAAACTTGATCTTCGCTCGGGCTATCACCAGATACGTATGAAAGAGTCCGACATTCCCAAGACAACCTTTCTCACTCATGAAGGCCACTACGAGTTTTTGGTCATGCCCTCTGGTTTGTGTAACGCCCCCTCCACCTTCCAGAGCCTCATGAACCATGTCTTTCGCCCTTTTCTCCGTCATTTTGTCTTAGTTTTATTTGATGATATCCTCATATATAGCAAGACCTGGACATACCATATTACTCATGTGGATCAAGTTCTCAGCCTACTCTCTCAGCACCATCTTTTCCTGAAACAGTCCAAATGTGATTTTGGTGGCTCCGAAGTAGAATACTTGGGTCATCTGGTGGGCAAGGATGGCATCAAGGTGGACCCAAAAAATATTGAAGCTATGCAAGACTGGCCACACTCGAAGAATCTCAAAAGATTGCATGGATTTTTGGGCCTCACAGGGTATTATCGCAAGTTCGTTAAGAACTATGGAAACATTGCAGCACCTCTCACGGCTCTCCTAAAAAAGAACTCTTTCACTTGGACCCCAGCAGCTGTGCAAGCTTTTCAAAACTTGAAGACGACCATGTGCACCACTCTGGTTCTGGCCCTTCCTGACTTCACAAAGACCTTTGTGTTGGAATGTGACGCCTCAGAGAAAGGAATTGGTGCTATCCTTATGCAAGAGGGTCGACCTTTGGCCTTCACTAGCAAACAACTGTCTGAAAAGAATCTGGGCAAACCCATTTATGAAAAAGAAATGTTGGCGATTATGCATGCCGTTGAGTCGTGGCGTCTGTATCTCTTGGGGCAACACTTCCAAATTAAGACAGACCATCAAAGCCTCAAGTACTTTCTAGAACAACGCATTTCTTCTCAGGAACAACAAAAATGGGTGACTAAGCTCTTTGGATATGATTATGAGATCATTTACAAGAAGGTCAAAGACAATGTCGTGGCGGATGCACTGTCCCGGAAATATGAAGAAGAAGGATCCCTTTTTTCTCTTTCCTTCATTGTACCTGATTGGCTCCAAGCTATGCGCCAAGAATGGCTTCAAGATCCCAAAAGTTCACATCTGATCCAACTACTGCAGAACAAGGCTCCGGCTCCCCTAGGGTACTCCTGGCTCCAGGATGAGCTTCGATACAAAGGTCGCTTTTATTTAAGTAAACAATCCAAGCTCAAATCCATGGTGCTTTCTGAGCTTCATGCGGGGCACTCAGGGTTCACCAAAACATATGACCAAGTCAAACCTTCTTTTTTCTGGGATGGTATGAAACAGGACATCCGTAAGTTTGTTGTTGAATGTGAGGTGTGTCAATGCAACAAGGGAGAAACAGTCAAATCGCCAGGCACCCTCCAACTGCTTCTGATTCCCCCTGCCATCTGGAAGGATATCTCTATGGACTTTATCATAGGCTTACCCAAATCGGGGAATAAACCAGTCATAATGGTGGTGGTGGATCGCCTTTCCAAGTATGCTCATTTTTGCGCTCTTCCCCACCCATTTACTGCATCCATGGTGGCTCAAATTTTCATGGACTAGGTCTTCAAGCTGCATGGCATGCCGCACTCTATTATTTCCAATCGAGACCCAACTTTCACAAGAAATTTTTGGCAAGAATTGTTTAAGCTACAAGACACACAATTGCATCTCAGCTCAGTTTATCATCCCCAAACAGATGGTCAAATGGAAGTTGTCAACAAGTGTTTGGAAACATATATGAGGTGTTTTTCCTCTGAAAAACAACACCAGTGGGCTCAATGGTTACCCCTCGCCGAATGGTGGTACAACACTATATACCATACAGCCACTCGCATGACTCCTTTTGAAGCAGTATATGGATAGAAGCCACCTTTAGTCCTCTCCTACTTACCAGGTACCTTGAAGGTCCAGGTGGTTGACCAAACACTTACAGTCCAAGAGGATATCCTTCGTACCCTTAAAGAGAACTTGGTCATGGCACAAAATAGAATGAAGAAACAAGCAGATCAAGGTCGCTCGGAACGTCAATTTGTAGAAGGGGACCAGATGTTTCTGAGACTGCAACCATATAAGAAAAATTCCCTCAAGGCCGAGCAATGTCAGAAGATAGCACCCAAATTCTATGGCCCTTACATAGTTCTCAAGCATGTGGGACGAGTTGCATATCAGTTAGCTCCGCCCAGTCAGTCGAAGCTACATCCTGTTTTTCATGTTTCATGCTTGAAGAAGGTGATTGGAACCAGGTGCCAAATTCAAACCAACCTTCCAGAGTTAGCTGAAGAAGGATCCATTTGGCTACAGCCAGAAGCCGTTTTGGACTAGCGTGAGCATTGCCTGCGTCAGAGAACCATCAAGGAAGTGCAATTACAGTGGAAAGATACGACTCCAGCAGATGCCACTTGGGAACCAGCTACCATTCTGCAGCAGTTTCCACATCTCAAGCCTTGAAGACAAGGTTGTTTTTAAGGGGGCGGACATGTTAAGATCCTACCCCGCACATAGGTAGATCAATGTGTTCGGATGTAATAAAGGTCAATATTAATAAGGCCTTTCAATAAAATAGAATAAGGCGGATATAAGAAGGCCTAATAGAAGCTTCTGCTTCTAGAAGGATCTTCCTCTAGATGCTTCTCTTAATAGACATATTTATTATAAAATAAGGGGCGAGGGTATGTGAACCCTAGCTTGGAGATTATTGTAACAGATCTCTGCTCGACTGGAGGTTGCCCCCTCGAAGAGGCCTGTGAACATTTCTTTCTGAATCAAAGTGCTTTTCTATTGCTATTTCGTATATCATTTCTGTGTATTGTGAAGATTATGCTGGATATTTTATTGTTATTCTGCCATTTCTAGCATTTTATTTCTGTTCTGCATATTTTATATATCTGGTATCTTGCAACATCACACACCCCTTTACATATTTAGTTACAATTTCTTTCATTTGAGGCCAGTAAAAAAGCCTCTATGAATGATCCATAGTTTTTCCTACCCCAAAATGCCCAGACACAAGAGAAGTATGAGCTTTTCGTATTACATGGACTCATTCACTTGTAGGAATACATATATTTCCAAGATGGTAAAGTAACTTTTCCTGCAGACAATAGTTCTCTACCTGTGCACCAAGGGTTAGCTTCGTATATAATTATTTAAAATATTCATTGATGGAATATTTTTCTACATAGAAATCGTGAGATAAAGAAGCATTCTTCAAAATAATTGAAGCATCAATATGAGGTCTAGAAAGCATATCTGCTACCTTGTTACTTTCACCCTTTTTGTACTTGATTACCAAGTGAAAATGTTGTAGAAAATCCATCCACCTATAGTGCCAAGATTGTTGCATTTTGGTATATGCCTGAAGATACTGTAAGGGTTGGTGATTTGTATGTATAATGGATTCCTTCCCTAACAAGTAGTGCTTCCATTTCTTTACACTATGGAATAATGCATACAACTCTTTATCATATGTAGGATAGTTAACAACAACCTGGTTAAAAGTTTCAGAGTGGTAACATATAGGCTTACAATATTGCATTAATACTACACCCATGGTGTATCCACTGACATCTTTATTGATCTCAAAAGGATGTTGGAGATTCGGCAGTTCTAATACTGGTGCGGTGCTGATCTTTCCCTTCAATGTGTTGAAATATTTTTGTTTCTTTCCTTCCCACTAAAAAGTGTTCTTCACACTGGTTAAGGCATGTAGATGAGATGCTATAGAGGATAAGTTGGATCTATGTGATCAAAATTCTATGTGACTGTAAGAGATCTGTGCATGATGTAATAAGTGTTGAGTGCACAGAGTGTGAGAAGGCTTAGTGCTTGGGTATACCCAGGGAAAGAGGATCCAGCGAGTTGTACAGATCTCTTTTCCTATGCGAGGTAGGATATTGAAGGCTTAGTGTTGTAAATGCTTGACCAAAACAATATAAAGAAGACTTTGTGGACGTAGCCCCAGGGTGGGGGTGACCCATGGTAACTCTGTGTATTGTGCTGATGTGTTTGTCTCTCTCTTGCTAAGTTCTCTGATATGTTTAGATAGATCTATTGATGCTTTGTTCTTATGAGATATGAATGCATGCTAGATATGATACATAATATGCTAGGTGCTTAATCTATTGAGTATAACCTATTTATCATTGCTAAGTTCTAGATCTGAGTAATTACTACAGTGCTCTGTGCTTTCTATGAAGTGTATTAATGAATATATGTTAGGAAATAACTGATGTTAAGTGCAATTTAAGCAACAAAATCACAGATTTGTGTCCCAGCTAAGGTTTCATACACCTGAGTCCTGCACCCACCCCTACCTCTACCTCGGGTGAGACTTCATCTACTTCTTAGGTTTTTTCGAAAGGGCTGGTATTTAGGGATTTGTTGGTGCAATCTTGAGCATTGAACCCTGGGTCTACCCCTGTGCCAACAAATGGTTCCATTGCTGGGACCTAAAACTGCGATTGTTGGGAACTGAAGAAGAAGAAGCTTTGTGAGAAATAAGCTCTGTGTGTAGATCTATTTCCCTAGTTCGCGGTGTTCTGTTTGACCTGTGAAACTTTGTGCCAAGAAAGAAAGGTCAGATTTGAAGAAGAGAGGTCAGATCTAAAGAAAAAGAGGTTGGATCTACAAGAAAAAGGTAAGAATAGTTAAAAGTCTTAGATCCGGAAGCTTTGTGCTCTATAGAAGTAAGATAAGTGAAATGTTTTGTTTCTAAAGCATGGATCTAGGTATGCTTGATAGATTCTATCTTAGCTTCAAAACTAGGGCATTAATAGATGAAATAAAGTTTGATATGAATATATTTGATAAGTATAGTGATAGATATGTTATACCTATGCATAGAAAGAATTTTGGGACTAACCATTGGATGTAGGATCCTAGAAAGAAATGTTTGCAGGCTAACTGTTATGATCCTAGCACACAGTACATGAAAAGTTTGGGATCATTGAAGAGAAAGAGAGGATTAACTCTTTATTACAATTGTAGAAGGCCCGGACATCTTGCTAAGGAATTCCCTGGGTGAAGACCCAATTGTCTTTGTTGTAAGGCTATGGACCATGAAGTACTAGATTTCCCTAGAATGATTGTTAGACTTGAAAAGATTAATAGAGAGAAACAAGGAGATCCAGAGACTCAAATTATAGAGGAACCCCAGAAAAAATCAGAGAAAGTATTGATGGAAATGAAAGAAACCCTTAATGATCACAGAGACATTGACTTATTAGAAATCTTCAAGAAGAAAGAACAGATCAAAGTGAGAATAGGAGACTTCAACATTGACTGTGTTTTGGATGAAGAAACACAGGTGAACATTATGACAGAAGGAACCTGGAAAGCTATAGGAAGACCTGACATGACCCATTCATTAAGAGGAATAAGTTTATTCAGAGGAAAGTTGGTAAACCTATGTGGAAATCTCACTCAGATATCTATGAGTGCTCATGGAGCTTCGACAGAACAAATTTTGAGATTGTTAAGTTCATGGAGGACAATGCCCCGTTTACTATGTTACTTGGTAAACCTTGGATTGAGAAAGATCAAGCTAGAAAATAGGAAGAAGAAAAGGACCTAGAACAACAGAGACAAGAGTTAATAGACTTCATGACTAAAAGGATCGTGCAGTTGATTGAAGAACGAGAGAATAGATCAAGGGTTCTTGACCCCAAGAACTTGGATGACGAAGTTGACAGAACACTAGAAGAATCCCAGAGGACCGAGAAATATGTTGGACAAGTAATCCCTATGGATCTGAAGAAAGAATCTCAGCACTGCGAAGTTACCATACCAAGAGAAGAAAAGAATCAGAATGAAAAAAGGATGACCGAGACGAAGCTCACTGGGAAGAAGGCTAGAAAACTCATGAAGAAGAAAGAGAAGTTGGAGAAATTACAGAATGTTTCAGAAGAAACCCCGCAAAAGGAAAACTTGTCAAATTTGAGCTTAACCAGGATAGAAGAACAATGACATATGGCACTTCGCCATGTTGAAGTAATATATCCATTAGACAATGATATAACCATTCTATTGATGGCCCAAACGGCTCGAAAGAAAGTTATGACATGTTACCTGCCCATTAGACTATGCCATTACGGATAGATCAAGAGTTAATGGACCCTCCTATCCATTGTAAGAAGCTTGTTATGGATTTACTTACTTATTCCGTCGTGCCATGCCCAGAAGACACTTTTGCCAATTAAGAACTTGAGCCACAGAATATTTCATTGTAGAATAGTGACTACCCCACCTTGCTCTCTACTCGATTATGGTACCCTCATCCCATTGACAACCTGAGAAAGTGATCCTGAGCTTACATGTCCGATGAGCTTAGTGAAATAGAAGAATCAATGAGAGAAGTACTCACTAGCTTAAGAACCGAAAGAGTTATGTTGGAAAGAGGAATGTCCACCAGAGTCCAAGCCTCGTCGTCAAGAGGAGTAGCATCTTCTCCATCCACTGCTCGAGCAGGACCATCCCGACAGATTGTCGAGAAATGTACTAAACATAGATATGACATCGTGAATGCCAAACTAATCCCGAGCATCTTTCCCTCTTACATACCTCCTCTGAAAGGTGAAATCAACCGTGATAGTGTGCCCCGAGATTACGACTATCCTATGATCACTACATACCTACCGAAGGAAGTGCGCGCAGTACACACTGAGCAAACCAAGCTCGCAACATTGAAGTTTTGCGACTTCAACCTTGGTGACTAGAAAGCCTACAGTATGCTTGCCCTGCACAAGTATATAACGATGACAAAGGGGAATAATTCCAAGATCATTTCTCAACAATGGACGATGAACCTCGCGCAGTCCAACTTACTTAATGTAATGAATATTCCACACTTTGGCAGGCACCGGGAGGTGAACGCTTACATAAAATTGCTACTGGCGAGATACCATGGAGGATATCTCTGGTTGAACCGGCGTATAACAATTGATTCAGCGTTGATCAATCAGATCACTGGGCTGAGCATGCAGGGCCTTGACCCACAAGACTATTACCTTCGAAAGACCATAGATCACACTCTTTCATAGAAGATTAAAGAGGCCTATCGAAATGTTGAAAAAGGTGCATGAGGTTACAAGGTAACCTCTATTGACAGTGGTGCAGTGCACCTCGCCTGTCAGATGATCGCAGGAAAGTTAGTCCGCAAGAACAGACTGACGCAAGTATCTGGGTTTGTAGTTGATCTCACAGGAAAATGCGTAGAAGGAGTCCAAATGAACTGATCGAAGTACTTAGCGGATCAAATCGAATTGGATTGCAGAGAAGCGCAAGACCAAGGATATGAGTTCCACTTCTGTTGGCTTCTCATCTTGATCGCCTTCATAGCATGGGAGATGTCGGAGGATGTCATTTTTCTTGAAACCCTACTGTTTGAACCATTGGCTACAATGTTTAGTACATTATGGTACATGACAGATATGAACAGGCAATGGTAGTCGAATACCCTCTTTCACAGATACTACATCCAGTTGAATACCGCGATACAAACCACACCTCACATTACTCCGAACACACTCCACAGAGTCAAACCCTTAATGAAGTTCAGCGCGGACTGCCACTTCATATACCTAACTCCGCACGTTGATGAGCACCAAAAACAGTTGCAGTCCTATTATAAACTAATAGAAGAAGACCTTGAAGAGATCACCAAGGAATGGTCGGTGGACCTCCTCGTTGCAGCAGATCCAACAGATATTTCAGATATCAGTATCGCAGAAGCTGCGTAGAACACACCTGGGCCCAATAAGATGCAGAAGACAAAGAAGACAAAGGAGACGAAGAAAACTAAACAGGTTCAAGATGTGGATAGTCGTAAGGACAGCTTCCGTCACACCAAATGAAGAAGGTAACGACAAAGACCTAGAAGAAGTTGAACAACAACTCGAAGATGAAGTCAAAGTTCTAAATAAAATAAAAGGGTCACCTTCAAAGTCTTCCATTAAGATGATTTCATCTTTCTCCTCGCGACTTTGAATGAATCTATAGAAGAGATCACAGAAAAGCAGGAGGCCAAGAAAGAAACGATGTACAACATAATTGAAACCGAGCTCTGAGGAGTGCAACGATCACTTCAGTCTAGCCGCGTAGCACCTATGACACCTCTGCTAGAAGGAACAATAGAAGAGGGAGATGAATCAGTTCAACTCCGTAAGATCACCGATATAGTTTAAGTTCGTCTTCGGAACATAGAAGAAGAAACAATGCAGGTTACACAGGCCCTATAGAAAGTAAAGGAGGAAATCATAGAGCAGCATCGAGCTGCGCAGCAAGAGAAGGATGCCATCCTAGCGAAATTTGAAGAAGACAGAGTGAAAAACTAGAAAGAAAAGGAGCATCTGCTCGTAAAGTAGATCAGGATCGAAGAAGTAGTCAACAGAGAATTTCGCTCTGTGACTGGCTTAGAAAAAAAGGCAGAAGAACCCATAGAACGTTAAGTAATGAATCTTGTTGAAGTCATTCAGCAACTGCAACAAAGAGTAGTAGAACTAGACCTCCAAGCTATATCGAGTACTCCACAAGAAGAACGTGACCAACAAGAAGTGAATGCCCAAAGTACAGTAGAAAGGATTAAGGCACTCATTGAAGAATGTAAGAAATTAAGTAGTAGAAGTGCGTAGATACATGAGAACCTATCCAAGGACTCTAAATTGCATAAATTGGAGTCATAGCTCTAGGAGGCAAAGTACCAAGCAAAGAAGCTACAGGTACAACTAAAGGCCCTACCGACCATAGAGAAAATTAAGAGGTCCCACGAACAACGTGTCATGTAGCAGCAGATTCATATGATCCTGAGCAAGGTCATGGAAGTGACACAACAACTTCAACCTTTGTAGGATAGGGCATGTCAACTATTCTTGGAGATTGAGAGCTAAGAGACAGACCTGGAACAAGTCGTGAACACAAGAGAGCAGTGCTTAGAAGGACCAGTTAGTAATGCACTCATTCAAAAGTTTTTCGAGCAAGAAGAAGTAGCAAAGAAATAGGTCGAAGCTGCTCGAGTGAAGCTCGAGGCCTTCAAGGTAGAGTTACCCAAAGAAGAGCGACTCGGGATGCATCACAGGTGAGTGTTGGGGGACTGTTGGCCCTCGACCAAGTTTTGAGGAATACTTGGTCATATTTGACCGTTTGGTACTTTGACTTCCAGTCGAAGATGGAGTGCATGGTGAAGCGGAGATCACGGGATCCCGCCACCTTTTGTGGAACCTTTTTGGGTTTTTTGGGAATATTGTAATGGGAAAGGGATGTCGACCCTTGCTTAGGCCTTTTTCTATGTATAAATAGAGGTCTAGGCCATGTAAGAAAGGAGAGGCCCTGTCTAGTCGATGCCTTAGTGCATAAGTTGGATCTATGTGATCATAAGTCTATGTGATTGTAAGAGCTCTATGCATGTTGTAATAAGTGTTGAGTGCACAGAGTGTGAGAAGTTTTAGTGCTTGGGTCTACCCGGGGAAAGAGGATCTAGTGAGCTGCATGGATCTCTTGTCCTATGTGGGGTAGGATCTTGAAGGCTTAGTGTTGTAACTTCTTGACCAAGAAAATATAAAGAAGACTTTGTGGATGTAGCCCCAGGGTGGGGGTGAACCACAGTAACTCTATGTATTGTGCTGATTTGTTTGTCTCTCTCTTGCTAAGTTCTCTGATATGTTTAGATAGATCTATTGATGATTTGTGCTTATGAGATATGAATGCATGCTAGATATGATACATAAGATGATAAGTGCTTAATCTATTGAGTATAACCTATTTATCATTGCTAAGTGCTAGATCTGAGTAATTACTGCGATGCTTGTGCTTTCTGCGAAGTGTATTAATGAATATATGTTAGGAAATAACTGACGCTAAGTGCACTGTAAGCAAGATAATCAGATATTTGTGTCCCAGCTAAGGTTGCATACACATGAGTCCTGCAACCACCCCTGCCTCTACCTGGGGTGAGACTTCATCTTCTTTGCAGGTGTTGCCGAAAGGGTCGATAGTTAGGGCTTTGTTGGTGTGCTCTTGAGCGTTGAACCCTGGGTCTACCCCTATGCCAACAGTCATCTAAATATACAATCACAAAGTCATCTATGAAAGGATTTAATACATCATTCATCATACGCATGAAAATTTTCGTAGCATTAAAACTCCCAAACAACATAACCAACCACTCAAACAATCCCTGTTTGGTTTTAAAGTCAAAGCAATTGAGATCTTTGGCTAATTTATAGTGAATGAAATTATGAGTACTACCAGAATCAATTAGGACTATTACCTTTTTATTTTTGATATATCCTTCGATCTTGAGGGTTTGGGGAGTGTTAATTCCAGCCAATGCATTACATGATATCGTGGGAGTCAACTCTTCAGATTGAATCTCTTCTACATTTTCATCTTGAGATGGTTCTTGTTCTTTTTCATGTTCTTATTCCTCTTCATAATATACGTAGAATAATTTCTTCTCAATATACTTGTGTCCCTTACTATACTTTCTGTTACAATTAAAGCATAGACATTTTTCTTTTCTTTCCTCCAATTATTGCGTTGTCAACCTTGTAGGTTGAGGTGTTGTAGAAGAAGGAGCATTATTCTCTCGATAGATGTCAGGAGTGGTCCTTCTAGTAGCCATAACCATATTTTTACTTTCAACATTTCTCGCCACCTTGAATGCATTCTCCAATGATTTGGGTTCCCAAAGGTGACCAACATGTTTAATGTTATCCTTTAAAGTTCTCGTGAATACATAAAACAAGTTCTCATCTGGAATATATGTTACCTTTATATTCAATCTTTGGAAGTTTTCAATGTGTTAAAGAATGTATTTCTTGAGATTTATCAATTGGATAAAGAAGGTATTTCTCCTTGTATCCTCATAGTGTTCTATCATTTCTTCTGTGAAAATTGTCCAAGAGGCAAGTGGTTTGCGAGAACAAAGCCATCGATACAACATAAATTGATTGGGTTCTAAATATAAAAAATAAATGTGTACCTTTTGTGTATGTGGCACATCATGTCGATCAAAGAACTGCTCCATCTGAAGTATCCATGAGATTGGATCCTTTCCATCAAACTTCCTCATATCAATCTTAGGAAAGCGATTCATCTTCAACCCAAGGTTGAAGTTTCTTGAGTATTGATTCATCTTCCTTATGTCCTCATCATGAATTTCATGGGATACATTTTCACTTCCAGGTGGCCTCTCTGTTAGGAAAATTTGCAATCCTTCCATGATCTCCCTTTTTCAAGCATCGATCTTAGTATCCATTGTTACCTCTAACTGAGCTTTAGTTGAATCCATCATGCCTTGTAGTTCATATTTTATTATTGTCTTCTTTTGTAAATCATTTATGTCCCATCACATTTCTTCACCTTCATCAAGAGTCCAAGCAGGACTATCTGGAGGCTTATTTGGTGTAAAAGTTCCCTTTTTGATGGCATGTTGGCCAAGTATCACTTTTAAACCTTGACTTTGAGGTGTTTCTGCTATACGATATTTCTTCTATTGTTTCTCTAAAATTTCATTCCTTTTGGGTAAGGAAATTTATTTTTGTAGTTCTCTGATACGTCTTCTTTGCAATGCCACAATTATGATCAAAATTGGATGTGCCAAGTGGAATTTATGGTAACTTCCCCACACCTTTCTGAATTTTGTCCCTTCCAGGAGAGCGTACTTGTAAAGAGTTCCAAGATCACAATATCTAATATTTGATTTTGAAACTTATACCATAAATACTATAGACTAACCACTTTCCAATGCAACTAGTCTCACTTTATTTGGATACACACGGAAGAAGATGTTCGTGTTTTACCCAAAAGACCTATTTGAGACTAGTTAATATGACTAGTCAGATACCCTATCTTGGAAAGGGTGTATATAAAAACATAGGATGACCCAAAAGATAAAACGTTTATCCCTGATACCTTGTTAATTTATGTAAATATCCTTCAGATTCCAGGGTCTAAAATGTTATAGAAAATATTTTATAGTGAAAATTTTGAGATGACTAAATTCAGGATGATTCCATAGCCCTATCTTACACAGGCTGTATATCCAAAAGTATAAGGCCTCAAGAGATGAAATGTTTACCCCATGTACCTTGATCTGTCTATTATCTATACTCCAAGGGGTTCCTTCTGAAATGTTGTAGAAAAATAATTATAATGAAAATTCCAAGGTGTCTCGGATGTAGCAGGGAAACCCCAAGACCTTGAGCTCTAAAACCAAATGTTAGGAACCAAATATCAATATATCATAGAAAAACCTTAGAATAAGTACTCAATGCCATGAAAAAGAGATAATTTCATATAATAATCCTCTTTGAGGGGGAAACCTCCTTATACACCACATAAATTTCCAAATACCAGATCATCCCAAATGAAAAGGTCTCCTTGGTATATATAGGAGACTAGGAGGTACAATTACAACTAGCATACCCAACCGACATAAATAAAATAACACTACTAATGTAATATTCCCTAATTAAGGGGTAAAGTGTCACTATTTAGTGCTTAACAGATATCATCTAATATTACAGTGCTCTTTTCAAACTTCAAGCTTCTATTGAACTGAGCAATTGAATTTTGTAATTCCTTTCTTAAAGAAACAATTTCAACTTTTGGTTTCTTGCAATTTCCTTCCTTTTCCTTCATATAGATTCTCACGGCTTCTTCCATCCATTTTTCCACTTCTAATTGAATATTTAGGCCGATAATAGTCTTCTTAGTTTCTTCAAGGATATGTGGTATTTTAATTTTTCATCACGATCCTCCTCTTCATATTTTTGCAGTTGCTCTTTTTGTTTCAAATTATTTTTCTTAAGCTTCTTTATTTCTCTTAATGGACAAATGAGTTCTTATTCAAGATCTACTTCCACATATATTTCGATAGTGTGTTTCTCTTCTAATTCCATCATTTATTTCCCTTTGTATCCATTTTCCAAAGTATCAATTTCCATTTCCATGTGTGCTTCAGATTTCTATCTTCTAGTGGTTAGATTGTTTCCGAAGAAACTGGACATGATTCCAATTTTTTAACACACATGT